>VZTF01006006.1:53926-74885 GCA_013397755.1 Cnemophilus loriae
ACATCGGGATGAGGGGCGGGGGCTGTGGGGGCGGAGGTGGTGGACAGGTCACTCTGAGGGTGCTGTGGTGGCTCTGGCCACTCGTGAGGGGATCAGGGGCTGAGGTGGTGGACAGGTCACTCTGAGGGTGCTGTGGTGGCTCTGGCCACTCGTGAGGGGATCAGGGGCTGGGGTGGTGGACAGGTCACTCTGAGGGTGCTGGATTGGGGATTCTCCGAGCTCAGGATTGTGCAGAGAAGGGAGCACCACATTTCTACCCCTAAATAAACAAAAAGCTTTGAATTTACCCCCATTCCATTCCATCATCACACAATAAATCCCATTTAAGAGAACCTCTGTGTGTTGGGAAAGGCGGGATATTCAGTCCCTCTTCCCTACCACGTTAAGATGCAGATATGTATCTTCTCTTATAAATAACTTTGATTTTATATTCTTGCTTTTGGTGTAGGATAAAGCCCGGCCTGAAACAACGAGTACCAGATCTGCAGCTGGTGGGCTGAGAAGATGGAGATGGAGACTGGAAAACATCCCTGTCCTGGGAATATTGTGCAGCAAAAGGAGGGGAAAAAACAAGTCCAGAGAACACAGGAATCACCGCTTCTGCAGAAAGACTGAATTAATCTTGTTTTTAAGCCTCTGAGCAGAATAAACTGTTCAGACCGAAGCGTAACAGGGAGAAAGTGTGAAATAACCTTTGAGGATGAAAGCGGAACCGGGGAGGAAATTTAAAAAGCTGTACAAAGCCAGGTGGCTGCTTGCTGCGAACGCTTTTATTTATTAATAAACACGACGCGCTCCGAACATTTGGCTGCTTGACAGAATCCTCAAAAGTCTTGGAGAGGGATCAAAGTTCCGCTGCTCTGCCGGGTTCCTCGCCCTGCCCCTGCCGCAGCCCGGGGAATAACGGCGCCTTTGGGGACAAGCGCGGAAAACGCCGCGGGACCCGCGGCTCGCGGGCCAGCAGGACGTGGGTTTGTCCCCTGCGGGTGGCGCTGGGGACACCTCGGTGCTGCTGTCTGAGGTGCTGAAGCCGCAGATCCCCCGCCACGGCCTGGGCCTGCCCACAAGGGACAGCAGGGGCTGCAAAAGCAGCTGGAAAGCCGGACTGGTTGTTACTGGTGCTGTGCGTAAACTGGAATTGTCTTTATACCAGCACGGAGCAGAGGCATTTGCATTTCATGATAATTTTGCTTCACTGCAGCGCTGGAAGCTCTGGGGGCCACTTTGAAGCTTTTAAGGATAAAATGGATCCACAAACCCAGGTTACAAAGCTCCCAGACTGTATTTTTTTGGTGTTTTGTGCACGTTTTCCCCTCCAGTCTGGGCTGCTGCAGAGGGAAGGCTGTGACTCACTGGGCTTGACTGCTGTGCAGCCAATATGGAATTTAAAAAGGGAAAAACTGACAGAATTCCCTGAAAACGGTGCTGGTTTCCCATTTCCCTGCAGATCAGAAGCTGGAATTCACAGGACAGAACCATAAGAAGAGAGGAAATGTAGATAAATTAATATTTAAAAGGATGTTTTCTGCTTCCAGGAGGTGCAAATGTGCAGGTGATTGTCTAATGACGAGTGACAAACCCGAGAGCTGGAAGTGCTGGGAGAAATCCCAGCCCTGGGAATGAGGCCTTTCCTTGAACCTGATTTGAATTCCAAAGCCCGGCAGCTCTGGGATTTGCTGCCATCCTCCTCCTCCACTCGGGGCTGGGGAGAAGCTGAGAGGGGAAGGGAGGGACTGGATTGGTCTCCAGGAATTCCCAGCCATGGAGATAGCGCAGGAATGGCACCGTGACGTGAGGGGGGCACAGCCAATGGAGCCCAGCCTGGCAGAAACGGGGGGGAAATGGGATATTTTTATCCTGGGATGAACCAATTCAGGTCAGGGGAAAGCGAGGGTGGAGCAGGGATCAGGTGGGGAGGGAGGAGCTCGAGGGAAGCTCCCACCCCGAGCTGCCTCACACAGCCATAAATGCACCCAGGATGTTCATTAAGCCAATTAATCACTTTATTCCCCCCCTGCTCTATTCACATCCTTCTGTTTAACGCTCAGGGGGCTCAGAATCCCAGAATCCCAAAATAGTTTGGGTTGGAAGGACCTTAAATCCCATCCATTCCCACCCCCTTCCACTATCCCAGGGTGCTCCAACCCCATCCAACCTGGCCTTGGACACTTCCAGGGATGGGGAATCCGCACCCATTCTGCTCCAGTGCCTTCTATAATAAAGAATTTCAGCCTAAATCTCCATTTCTTTTATTTTCTGTCTCTCTCTGGTTTTGCCTTTTTCTTCCCTTTGCCTTAAAACAAATCCTAAGTGAAAATCCCTTAAAATTTTACTAAATTCACCACACCTAAATACCAATAAATGAGATAAATATATGAAATAAATGAAAGAACAAAAAAACCACGTGCTCTGTTTTTTTTTTAAGAAAAAAATTCCCTATACTGCAAAATTCCAATAAAATAATTTTTGTTATTATTTTTTTTTTAAAAAAAAGTGTTAAATCCATAGGAAAAAAATTGGGAATGAGTTTTTTCCAGTGCAGCTGGGCCATTTCTCCTGAGTTACCACAAGAGGGACACAGAAGGAAAGCTAAAGGAGCTGGGAAAGAAAGGATCCAGCTCGAGGTGGGATCAGAGCAACACATTTCCCTTTTGTTTGGGAATATTTGGGATCACAGCATTCCTACAGCTCCTTCATCCCAAAAAATCCTCAAAGATCTTCACAGAAAATGGGCTCAGAAGTAGGAATAGTTAAAATGGGTTTTTCCCAGAATTTCCTCATTTTCCCTCAGCTTTTTCCCTTTGGAATGTCGGGACAGGGAGAGGTTGGGCTGGCTGGGATTTTGTTCCATCCCGAGCTCCTGGAGCAACAAATCCCGCAGGACTTTGTGGGTTTGGGGAGGGATTTCTGTTTATTCCCAGTGAAATTTTGTTTATGGAGGCTGGGGAGGGATTTCTGTTTATTTCCAGTGAATTTTCGCTAATTAATGGCTGATGATGCGAATTCCGGGAGGTCCCAGATCCCATAAAATTCCTGCATGGAACAAAGGCCCCCTAAAAGCCCTGAGGTAAATATTGACTATTTCGTGGGCTCTTGTGGAATTAAAGAGCCCAGTCCTGAGTACTGCACAGTGGATTTTTAGGGATCTGCAGCTGATTCGTCCCTAACGTCAGCAAAGCTTCACTTGAATTCCTTCCCTCCAGAAATGTGCTGAAACTCCCTCTCCTTGAAAAGAGCTGAAGCGTTCATCCCAAGCAACAGGACAGGACCTGGATTCAAGGAATTCATGTAGGGGAAAAAACATTTTAGGGACAGAACCTGGGGCTTTTGTAGGTTTTTATTTGCGGAATTACCATTTGAAGTTAAAGCTCACTAGGAAAAAGACAAGAGTTCCTGAAATCCAAGGAAAAAACGCTGGAATTGCTGAATTCAGTCAAGGAGATCTTGGGGAGGATCTGTTCCCTATTAAAGCTGTCTCTGGAAGGAGCAGAGTTGTTACAAATCCTCAGTTTCCAAAGGGGCACCGGCAGCTCTTGGAAAAAAAAATGGGATTTCTCCAAAGCAGATGTTGTTGGAGCTGAGCTTCAAAACAACGTTTGGAGCTCTCGATGGGCTCCAAAGTGTCCCTGTTTGCTGGGATTCCTGGCAGCCTTCCTGGGCAGATGGGGGTGATTGTGCAGTAATGGAAAACGCAGGCTTCCCACAGGGCTGGGATGTGTGTGGAGCTGGTGATCCTCCACAGAAACAGAGGGAACCCGGGAATTTTCAGGTTATCCCGGGGAAATTTGGGAATGTGTGTGGTTTTAGCAGGTTTTTGATGTGGTGACTGCTGATTTTTCCTCAGATTGTTGCTGATCCACGACAAGTTTTTAATTTTGGGGCAGGCGGAGCACTCAGGGTTAAACCCGAGGTTGGGTTTGTGTCTTCAAAGAACAAATCACTTAAAAATCAGGAATTTTGGAGTCCCACCCTGCCTTTTTCTGTGCTTTTTGTGTAAGGGAACAACATCTTTCCATTCTCTGCACAGAAGATAAATCCTGCCGAGGAAATCCTTCTTTCCTGCTGTGGGAGAAATCTTCGTTTGGCTCTAAACGATGAAATCATGTCAGGAATCAATAACTGGGGCTTGGCTGAGCGTCCCAACGTGTGCAAGGTGTGTTTGGCCACACCAGCACTTCCAGGAGGGCTCCAGGACCAAACCCCCTCATCCAAAAAGGCCCTGAAACAGGAAAATTTCATTTTCTGGCCTCCATCCCCAAAGAATTCTCCTTTTCAGTTCCTTTTGATGTTAAACACAGAATTTGCCAGCTTGGCCTGATCTTTTCCTTGCAAATATTCTGAGTTTGGGAAACAAGGAGTGTAAAGTAATTTAGGCTTTCCCAGCTATAGGAAAGGCTGGTGATGTTTGATCGAGTTTAAGTTTATTTTTCATTCTTGTTTGAATAAAAAAAAGGGATTTAGAATTGAGGGAACCCAAAAGTATTGAGTGTTGCCATCATGCAAACCCTTCCAAGGAGCTGTTTGTCATGTCTAGGGGGATGGTTTGAGGAGGAGGAGCAGCCTGAAGGGGAAGGAATGTTTTCCTTGCAGAATTTTGTGGATTTGAGGAGGAACCCAGCCAGGGCTGCCCTCAGGCCGTGAATGGCCCCAGTGTAGTTTCGTGAGGCCTTCCCAGAAGTCAGGAGTTCCATGGAAATGAACCCAGGAATGTCACCGAGCAGCCCTGGACAGGGAATAATCACTGGAAAGGGTCTGGAGGAGCCGTGAAAATTCAGAGATAAGGAGTTTTTCTGTGCTGCTCCCTCCCGGGTCACCAACAGCGGTGCCAGGCGGGATTCACGTTCCAGAGGCTGCCACAGGTGCTGTGATGGAAGTGGAGCCTGCTGGAATCCCCGGACTCAGAGCAAGGCAGCACTGCAGACCCACGGAGGAGTCCGGAAACTCTGAACTGGGGCTGTTTGTGCTAAAAACGGCACTGCTGGCCTCGATTTATGAGCAAACAGAAGTCTGCAAGCAGCTTCGGGAGCCTGGTCCAGAAATCCATGAGCCTGATGTCATGTGGAGAGGGCCCAGAACACGGAATGATTTTTATGGAGCTGTTAGCAAGTGTTATTAAAAAATTGAAATGTTCAACTGGATTTTTTTTTTTTGGCTATAGGATAGGGGCAGAGCAAAAGTCTTGGAATGGATGTGGACAAGACATTCCAGTTTCAGGCCACCTTCCTGGCTCCAGATGAGAGCGTGGCTTTGCTGGAAGAGGGGATTGCAAAAGGGGATGTGAGGGAGGTCTGGAGAGCAGTAATTTTAAACAGCACTTCAGCCATGATGTCATTGCAGCTGAAAAATAATGTTCGAGGTCGGGCAACGAGTTCCTTCGGAGCAAGAGGAGCCCGGGGCCAGCAGCCGGGGTGGGGAGGAACTGCAGCAAAATGGAAAGTCCAAAGTGGAAGGTCATGATGGAAAAGCACATCAGAACAATCCTGAGGAAAGGTGGATAAAAAGCCTGGAATTTCCTGTGAGGATTCCAGGGAAATGGACGGGAGGAAGGTGTTACAGCCCTGGATGGGGTGTCCGCTCTTCTCTCTGGAAGTCAGAAGCCAAATCTTGGCAGAGCTGGAGCACAGCCTGAAGGATTGTTGTGATCCCAGACTGTGATCCCAGAGTGATCCCGAGCTCTTCTCCTGGGATTTGCCCAAATCCAGCCAAAATCTGCGTCCACCTCCTTGCCTGAGGAGGCCAAGAGGCTGAAACAACCGAGGGACGTTGTTCCAGTGGATTTGGACATCAAAAACATCATCTCAAAACTGCTTTGTGGGGTTTTTCCCTTCCAGGATGACTCGTGGGCTGAAACGGAGGATCACCCTCAAGCCAAGCTATAGGATCAGCCCTTCCCATGGAGTTTGAAATGAATTCCCACTAATTCAGCCATAAAAAGCTGAGGCCTGCTCAGCCTTGGATAAAGCCTCGAACATTTTGTCCTTTTTTTGTTCTCTGTTCCACCACAAACCTCAGCTGGGGGAAAAAACCCAACAAAGCAAGCAAAGGAAGGGGCACCTGCAGCTCGAAATGACAAAAAGCTCCTGTTTTGGGAGGAGATTTAGGACTTGGATCTCCCCAGGAACAACGTCTCTTCCCGCTGTGGTGGGAGCCAGCAATGAGCTCAGGCTGTGAGATCAGATTTTGCAGAGTGTACAGGGTTAGGCTTGTTCATTCCTCTTCTCCAGAAGTTCCCCTCTCCAAGCCATGCCTGGATATTTGATTTTCTTGGGAAATCTCGGCCCTCTCAGCAGCTTTTGCTGCATTTTGTGTCCGGGACACTCAGCTTTGCCAGCAGAAAAGTTGCTTTTGTCATCCCCATTTCTCCACCTGAGGCGTGGGGTTCCTGGAATTGTGTGAGCTTTTCCTGGAAGAAGTGCTGGAGGTCGTAATGGCTTGTGCAGAACGCACTCCAAGGCTGAAAAGATGTCCAGGAGGCAGCTGGAATTCAGGGAGAGCTCTCAGAATTCTCTCTCCTGGTGGGCATTTCTCCGGCTGTCGATGTCACACCCAACGTGCTCTGGCTCGAGGGGAGGTTCAGGGAAGAACCTGACCCTGTGCTGGCCAAAAGGAATTGGAATTTTATGGAGGCAACACTGCAAAAGTGCAGAGGATTGATCTGGTTTCCACGTGGAATTAAAATTAAAGGAATCTGGGACCACCGCGATGAGGCCAAAGCTGTGCCCTTGGTGGTTTTGGGTGGGAGGAGCAGTTCAGATGAAGCGAGGGCTGACTCTGGATCTCTCCACAGCCCACGATCCTGAAAATTATTGTGGAAAAAGAGCAGGTTTGCCCTTGAGGCTGTTTTTCAGCCTGGGTGGGGTCGGGAGAAGGCATTGCCAGCACTCTCCAGAGCCAGTTCATTCCTGGGAGATTTCTGGGGCCGAGGTTTTCTGGAGAACTCCAGAGGTTTGGATCAGTCTCCAGCCTCCCTCCTTCTGGAGAGCTTCCCACCCCTTGTGAGCCTGCACACGCCGTTTTTCCATTTCTCTGGAAGTGCCAAAAAACCCCAAAACAACTCCAGAGCCTGGATGATGCTGAATTTTCCTCTTAGCTCATCGAGGATGTCCAAAGCTGCATCATTTTCAGATGGGGCCAAGAATCTGTAATGTCTCGAAGCTGAGCAAAATAAAACGTGTGTGAGAGAAGAGATGGGTGATAAGGGGAGCTGAGGGAGTGGGAGCCAGGAAAAGGATGGATTTGGGAACCAGTGGTTGTCCAAAAGCCATGAGGGGGTGAAATGAGCACTTCCACAAGTGCAGCTGTTTGTTTGAACCTCTTTAATGAATTATTTGGATTTGCACTTGTTAATTACCTTGAGAAAGGAGCTGCGGCTCCAGGCTGAGAGGGGAGATGCTCCTGCATGGAAGTGTTTCCCACTGTTCCTCAGCTGCTCCAGGCTTTTATTTCTGGAAATTCCTCTTTTTCTTATTTGGAATTTCATCTTTTTATCGGAGGAAATCCCTCTTTGGAGAGAGACAAAGTGCTCCTGCTCCTGAGGGTGTCCCTGTCCTTCCCCACGCCCAGAGCATCTCCCTGGATTCATCCTGGTCACAGCCAGAATTATCCTTGCTGGAAAACGTCTGGAACACCTCAGGGAGTCCCTGGAAAGGGGACAGCAGTGTGAGGAACTGACACACCAGGGCCTGTCCCGGGACTGTCCCTCTGTGCTCGGCCCAGGAGCTGGAATCCTTCTGTGCTCGGGGTTTTGGGAGCAGTTCCTGAAGGAGTTAAAGGCAGTTTTTGGGAAGGAAACTTCATTCCATTGCTGGGCATCAAATATCAGCTGAAAGGGGGGACAGGCACAAAGGATCGAGACAAAGCTCTGCTCCACCACCCCCAGAAGAGGGAGAATTTTATAATAAATCCATTTTCTTATTCAAGATTCTCATTTTGCATAAGGATAATGAGATCGCTTCAGAGAACAACATGGAAAATTTGCTGGTGCTTTCTCTGCCCCTCTATTCTTTGTGTCCTCCACGAATCTCCTGATTCCACAGCAAAAAAATCCACCTATCCTGGAGAATTCTCATTGTAATTCAGAAAGGTTTTCTGCCCCATTTTCCTATATAAGAAAAAGCCCTTTTTCTGTACACAAGTGTTAAATGACTCCTATTAAAACCGAATTTAAGTGAATTTAAGTGAATTTAATCTCTTCCTGAGACGAGACAGAGAATATTGCATTCAATAATCCATTTATTTCCCCCCTTTTCTCTGTCCCCTCGGTATTTCGAGTTGGGAGAAAGGGAGTTAACACACAGTGATCGATCCTTTCTTCCTCGCCTTACAACTGAAATCTCATTTCCAGCAGGGAAAAGGTTTCTGTCTCCTGCCAAGAGCTGGCTGCAAAATCATTTGTACAGAGCACCTCTTTGATCACTGGTGTCCTGAAAAGACCTGATTGCTGGGTTTGCTTCTTTCCAGCTGTTAAATTATCCCAGATATCTTCCTGCTGGATTTGCTGGGGTTTTTTACTGGAAAAAAGAAAAGTGGGAGGGGAAACCCAGCCCCTGTTGCAGTCAGTGAGAGGAGGAGGAGGCAAGAGAAGTGGCATTAATCTTGAATTAATTAATTAAAAGCTGCTTTTTGCTGTGTGTATTCAGGAGAGCTGGGCAGGTTTCCCTGGCATGGCAAATCTCCCGGAGTTCCCTGGGGATGCCCACGGAAAGGGCAGCTCTGTGGGCAGCTCTGTGGGCAGCTCTGTGGGCAGCTCTGTGGGCAGCTCTGTGGGCAGCCTGGCCACAGTTCCTGGGAGAGCCGACTCCCAAATCCCCACTTTTCACCCCTGTGGGGCAGGACAGGCCGAGAAATCCCGACGTTCCCTGGGGGACTTGCCCAGCTCTGTCTCCAGGGGATCCATTCCTCGGCTCCCTGGAAAAAACAAGGTTTTCTCCGGAGGCCCAAGCTGAGTATTTCCCTTTTCCCCTGGACTTGGCCGTGCTCCCTGTCCGTTATTGGGGTGAACACTGTCAGGTTCCTGGGACCCTCCCTGTGGAAAGGAGCGATCAAAGCTCCGTTCTGGGTGTCCCCAGCTGTGCCAGGAGACAGCAACCCCAGGACACCGAATCCTCATCCTGGGCGATCCTTGGGAACACAGAAATGCCCTTTTTCCTACACAAAAAGTGCATTTTTGTGCAGCTCCAGAGCCCACCGTGGGCAGGCAGCTCCAGCAGCGAGGAGATTCCCAGGATCCCTCAGCTCCAGGGTTCTGCCTGTGCAGGGGTCGGTGCCAGATGTTCCTCTGGAGTTCATAACTCTTGGGACGCGTTCAAAGCCAGCTCAGTGCTCCCTCAGAGAGGTCCCAAAGCTATTAAAGCGTGGACGTGCTGTCTGCCCACCTCCCCCGTGATCTCAGAGCCCTGAGCGCTTCCAGCCCTGCCTGCGAGGAGCCAGTTCCTGTTTACTCCCTGCCTGGAGACCCCTGGATCCCGAAAACGAGGAGCTTTGCCCACAGAGATCAATGGGATGCATCATTTAGGGGAAAAGGAGAAGCCAGGCTGCTTCCCAGAGCTTTTGTTTTTAAGCTCTGCCATCCCAGAGGGTTTTGGGAACACGGAGCAGTAAATCTGTGTTATTGTCATTACGACTCTGGGAGGTGTTTTGCAGGAGCAAAATCCCAAAAAAAAGGGAGACCACAGCCAAAGGACTTTTAGTGGGAAAACCTGAATTCTCTGAGCATTAGAGTCCCAACAACAATTCCCAGCAAGCCGTGACGGCTTCACCCTCTCACCACTTTGCATCTGCCTCAGATAAAACATCCCTCAGCCTTCCCCGATTTTCCAGTACAATTCCAGTTAATTATTCCCGGCTTCCTCGGTATGTCTGAGCTCCCGCTGGCTGCTGGAGGAAGAGGAGCTCATTGTTACAAATGAGCTGAATCCACAGCTCCAAATCTTTATTGTCACGGCTAGAAAATGCCGTGAACAGTGCAGGAAAAAATGCGGGACGTTTCCTGCAGGGTTTGAACGACCCTCCTGGAGGTGGGATTGCGCCATGGATGTGCCGGGGAATCGCCTGGAGCGGGGTGGCTCTGGCAGCCTTCCCACCCCCGTCTGCACGGCTCCGTACTGGAGAGGCCGGGGAGGATGGGACACAGCTCTTCCCGGTCCCAGCCTGCCCCTGGGATTTGTCACCCTTGGTCCCTGCCAGGGCCCAAAGGGGCCAGTCCAGAGTTTGTGGGACCTTCCTTGGCCTCCTGCCCTCGGGTTGGTCAGGTCCGGCTGAATTCCAGGTGTGCCGGTTCTCCTGGGACAGGCTCCTGCTGGCACACGGGCTCAGGCATTCGGGAAGGGCTGGGATCACCGGCGTGGGACCGGGAATGTCTGACAGTGCTGGGGCCCGCCCAGGGGAGGTTCCGGATCCAGCAGAGCTCCCGGCTCCTGTTTGAACCGGGATCGTGTGCAGGGCGATCCTGGATCCCTGGTTCTGGATAGACCCTGGACCTGTGATGTGGCTTTGCCACTGGTGTCACGTCCTGCTGGTCCCGAGCAGATTCCCTGGACGTGCTGCTGGTGACCGAATAACCCAGCCCACCTGGAGGGTCCCCACGAGCCTCCCCCGTCCCTGCCGCTGCTCCCTGAGCTCTGCAGGTCCAGGATCACCCCAGCTCTCCCTGTGCACTCCCTTTTGATCCCACACAACCCCAGACGGGATCGGGCTGCAAGGGCCCTGAATCCATCTCACCCCACCCCGTGCCCATTCCTTGCTTGCTCTCAGGAGACTCTCACCGGGCCAGAACTGGCTTTTCCTCGCCCCGTTCCCATTCCACCCGTGGTAACCACGCCAGGACTGGCTTTTCCTCGCCCCATTCCCATTCTGAGGAAGGAAGATCCCTCTCCCCAGCCCTGGAATGGAGTCGCTCCAAGGCTCAGCAACTTCAGAGGAGCCTGGAAGGGCCACGGCTCCGCCAGCTCTGGAATCGCGGATCCGTCTCTTCCTGGAGGAGGGGAATCTTCCCTCACAACCTCTGGCAGGGAAAGACACTCAAAAAAAAAGCAGAGGATGTGCAGATTCATCCCAAAAATCAGTGATAGCACACGTGGTGTGGGCAGCTGATCTCCCTGGAAGCGGCAGCTCCTGCCCACATTGGGAAGGACACGGGACAAGGCCGGAATTCCAAGGGACATCGGGAGGGAAAGTGGACTTTAACGGGAGGAGAAAATATCAAATAATTATTGCCCTGCAACAGATGGGCTTTAAATTAATAGAGGGCAGGGTTTAATGGGATACTGGGAAGGAATTGCTCCCTGGGAGGGTGGGGAGGGCTGGGATGGGATTCCCAGAGCAGCTGTGGCTGCCCCATCCCTGGAAGGGCACAAGGCCAGGCTGGAGCAACTGGGGTAGTGGGAAGTGTCCCGGGGTGGAAGTGGATGGGATTTAAGGTCCTTGCAACCCAAACCAGTCTGGAATTCTGTGGTTGTCCTGGGTTAAAAATAGGTTTATTCTATTCCCACCTCCACAGCCGTTGAAACAGCTGGGGCACTGTTATCTCCTGCTCTCCGGGGGCCTATTGTCTCTGCTAATGGGCCACTGAGAACCCACCACATGACTCAGGAGTCATCTCATCCCATTGTAAGAGGCTCCACCCAGGGGGGAGGAGCCAAGCATTCCCACCTGAATATAAGCTGGACCCTGGGACTGTATAGGAGCTCCGGCCCACTGGATCTCCAGAGGACAAGAGCTTTCACTGGACCACCAGGACCTTTCCTTTCTACCCGATCAGCGCTTCAGAGAACCATTTCATCTGGGCTGCTACCACCACCCTGAACAGGTGTCAGGTTGTATTCTGACTTTGTCAGTGGGGTCTCTTTTTGTACCACTACATTTATTTTATTTTCTTTTCCTACTGAATTGTATTTTCTGACTCGGAGTCTCACTGGTCTGCTTTCAAACCGGGACAGTGGTCTGAAGTGCAACCAGCCTGAGCCACCTCTCTGGGAGCAGATCCATCAGAAACCCCGCAAAGAAATCCGAATTTCACAGCAGCTTTTCCTTACTTCGAATGCTCCAGCTCGACATCTGCAAATTCCCAAAATTCCATGGAAACAACCGGACACTGCAGCTGGACGCAGGATCCTGCTCTTGTCCCACCTTTCTGCCCCGTGCTCCCAGACAAAACCAAAACCCTGCTTGTCAAAGCCTGCAAAGCCAGGATTTTCCATCTTTATCGTGTACAAACGCCGACTGCATCCGTTGCTAAAACACAATCCCAACAAACAGGATTCCGAAAGGATCCGCTTGGAGCTGCTGGCAGCGCTGAGGGAACCACGCTGAGGCTTTAATTAATCATGGAAAGCAGTAGCAGCAGTGATATTTGAGATAAACACCCAGAGTGA
Source organism: Cnemophilus loriae (assembly GCA_013397755.1). Classification (NCBI taxonomy): domain Eukaryota; kingdom Metazoa; phylum Chordata; class Aves; order Passeriformes; family Corvidae; genus Cnemophilus; species Cnemophilus loriae. Next base: position 66,298 of record VZTF01006006.1, read on the forward strand.
TGCAAATATCATCAATAAATCCATTAATCCACGGGACGAGCAGCCCATCCATGGAATAATCCACTGAAGGCTGGGCTTTGTCACAGCTTTGAGCAGTCCCAGCCTGCTGCAGTCTGCTTTGTGTCTCTAACTCTGAATTCCTCAGGAAATCAAGGCATTAAGGACCTTTCCAAAACCATTTAAATGCTTTTTCTTTCATTTAGCCAGTGGCAAAGTGAATGAAACCTGCAGGCAGCTCATTTTCTAAACTTTATCTTTAATTTTTTCACTTTATCCTTAATTTTTTCACTTTATCATTCATTTTCTAAACTTTATCTTTAATTTTTTCACTTTATCCTTAATTTTTTCACTTTATCATTAATTCTTTTAACTTTATCCTTAATTTTTTTAGCTTGATCCTTAATTTTTTCACTTAATCTTTAATGTTTTCCCTCTATCCTTTATTTCTCCAGCTGTTTTCTTCCCTGTTTCTGGAATTTGAGCCATGGCAAGGCTGGGCCACCAGCACAGGAAGACAGGGACTGGCGCCTTGGGACAAGGACGGTTCCTTCAAGTAAGGTTGGGCTTCCAAGCATCATTTGTATTAGGATTTATTAGGATTTATTAGGATTTGTTGGGATTTATTTGGATTCCAGGATCCTAGGAAAGCATGGAATTGCAACGCACGTTTTCCAAACGACTGAGAATTCAGAGAAGGGACAAATCTGCTCCTTGAGTCCGTGGGGAAGGAAGAAAGAAGGAATTGGCTCAAATCGCATCCCTGAAAACAGTGGGAACTTGGCCCTGGGTGCTGCCCGGATCGCCCTGACTGCGAGCATTTAAAACCAGGGAAGAGAAACCTTTGGAAGGAGCAGTTGAGCCCAAATTGTGAGGAAAATGAGAAGTTTTTGGAAGTCTTTCCTTATATCTGCTCTATAATTTGGTTTTTATGCCATAAATGCATCAGAGCCCTGTGAAACCCTTCTCACCCCATCCCCAGGCCGGAGATGTTTTCCACTTATTTTTAGAACCTGACCTTCCAAGGCTGAAAAATAACATTTTCCTTCTTCTGACTTTTGTCCTTCACTTGGCAGAGGCCAGTTCAAAACAGAGAAATGGAAAATATTTCGACTTTCAGGCAGCAGGAGCTTCGCTTTTTGTTGTTTGTTTGTGAGCTCCTCTCATTTGTGATGTCAACTCAGGCAGGAAAAAAAGGTGTAACGAACCTGGCAGTGCCCAGACTCCCAAAAAACCAAATAAACATTTTCTGCTCCAAATTTCGACTTTTTTTTTTTTTTCTTTTCATCAGTAAATCTTCAAAAATAATCCAGCCCCAAGCTGGGAGATGTTTCCCCATCAGCTCCTTCTGAATTTGGGTTTTTTCAACAGGAACAAGCAAAAATGTTCTGCTCTGCTCCTGTGCTGGGGTTGGAGGTGATTTACAGGGAATTCACGGCTGGATTTAGAAAGGAATCAGATGAATCCAAGGAAAATAAAGGTAGGAATGAGCTCAGCCCGTGGAGCCACCAATTGCTCCATTCAAGGCAGGAGGAACCAGCTCTGCTGGACTTTGCTGCTCTGTGGCCAGAGCTGATCCCAAAAATCTGCTGCAGCCTAAAGAAAAATTCCTTTGGGTTTCCAAAAGGATGTGAAAAAATTGCCTCGATATGCAGGAACCTTAATTCCTTTTCATGTCAGTTACTGGAGTTTCTTTCAGCCCGGAGCAAAAAACCCAAAGGAAATGACCTGACTTGTCAATAATGGGGTTTTGGTCCGTTAATTTGGCTGTTAAATAATAGAAAATGTGATTGTTTTTCTATATAATGGGATCGCCAGTTTATAGGGTTATAAAATGGGACTTTGGAAGTGCTGAGCTCTGTCCAGACGCAGCAGATGACTCTTGATTGGCTTTAAATTAAAAAAATATCCCTCCTTTGCTGGCTGGGGGTCACGAACCAGTTCCAGTGCTCTCCAAACTGGTTGTTTCTCCTCTCCAAAACTGGTGGGATTTGGGCCCCTGAATATTTAGAAACACAGAATTAAACTGGAGGCTGGACTTTCAAGGATTTGGTTTCGGGTTTTTTCTATGTGGCTTTAATTGATAAAGAAATAAAAATCAATCTAATGCATATGAAATAGGAATTAAAATATAAATAAATATTATGTATAAAAATATAAATATATTAAATCTATATTAAAAATATGTAAAAATAAAATTTCATATCTATAGATGGCAGAAGACATTTCTGCTCAGATTTATCCTGGGAACAGTTCATGGCTGGGGGGGCTTGGAGCAGCCCGGGGTGGTGGAAGAGGGCTGAGTTTTCAGGCCCTGCCAACCCAAACCACTCCATGATCCCTGAATCCACGGTGCCAGGCTTCCTCTTCCTGCAGAATGAGGATTTGGGGTTCCACTGCTCCCCACACAAAGCAAATTTTTGGTCAGTTGTTCCCGAAGTGACCTCGTGAGTGACCCCTGTCCACTCTTCATTCCATGGGAACTGCATCTTTTTTCTCTGGACTTTTATGACTTTGCCACAGTTAAAAAAACCCTTTTTAAAGTGAATAATTGGCAAAAACCCCTTTTTTTTTCATGTCCTATCAGGCCTCTGGTGAAGTAATCTGCTTTTCCTTCTCTCTCTGCACTGCCATAACAGGGACTGCTGCCTTTCCTTGGAGTGGGAATGTGAAAATTCCAGATTTTTCTGGCTGCTCCTGCCCTCCCCAGCTGGATAAATCCCAATTCTCCCAGCTCTGGGTGAAGGATTTGATCCCTGAGGGATGTGGGACAGGGAATTTCTCCCTCACTCCCTCACTCCTCATTTGTTGCTGGAAAATCCAATTTATAAATCAGATTTCCCAGGACATCAGGGGGACAAAGTCCTATAATTTATCTTTAATAACAATCATGAGAATGCTATGGGGTTGATTTACCCAGAAATGCTAAAAACTGGGAAATTCCATCGTTTTGATCCCACAGGGATCAAATCCTCCGGGCTGTGGGTCAAGTGCCAGCAGAGGCCAGGCCAGCAGAGCCACCCAAATGTCACTGACTACAAATTCCTTCATTTCCAGTGTGAATTTGCTTCAAAAAAAAGTGTAATATCCATAAATTCCAGCGCTCCTGGGACACCGCACTGGGAATATTCCGTTTATTTTGGGGCCCCAGCAGCGCCCGCAGGGCTGGGCCCGGTCACCGCAGGGACCTGGAGCACGGGAGGTCTGAGGTAAAAGCAGGGAAAAAATCCCAACTTTCTGTAAATATCCCAAATTCCTGCTGCTCCCGCACTGTCAGGACTGAGCCGCTGTTTGCTGGGGCTGCCCCGGGCCTCTCCGGGGCTGTTTCGCTGCATCTCCAGGCCCAGCTCCGGGATTTGTCCCCAGGCCTTCCCTGACAGGTGAAACTCCCACCTGGGATTTTTCCTGGACGATTCTTGGAAGGTTTTCCAGCTCTTCCTTGGCTGCTCCGGGGTGGATTTCCCACTCTGCTTTGTGTTTCCTGATGGGAAACGCCGGATGGAGACAAAAACCTGCAAACTCCCCCTTTTCCCCCTCATTTTTGCACCTCATCGTCCCTTCAGGAGTAAAAATCCCCCTCCAAGGATGTGCCCAGTCCCTCTGGATTTGGGATTTGGAAATAAAATCACGATCCAATTATTCTCCCTCAATTCTGAGCGGAGAAATTTGCCTTCGGGGAGTTTAAAGAGCGTTTCTCTGGAATTCTGGTGCACTCCAGATGTCTCAGAGCCTCTGCGAGCGGTTTGGGAAGAAAAACCCGCCTGTGAATCATCGTCTGCCCCGTGCCCATGAGGAAGAAATAAACCCCCTCAAAAAAAAAAAAAAAAAAAAAAAAAAAATAATCTCTTGAATTCTGGAATTTTCTGACCTATTTTAGTACCAAAAAAAAGGGGGGAAAAAAAAAAAAAAAAGGAATTTCAGCTCCTCTGCTGATGAGTTTCTCATACTGTTTACTTTTGCAGCGCTCTCCGTGGAGGAGCAGCCAGGAATGACGTCCAGCCCTCGTCCCAGCGTCCGAGGGAGAACGCCGGCGGAAGGAATGTGGCCTCATAAATAGCAGAGCACGAATGGGCAGCAGAGGCAAAGCTGCAGGTTCAGAACTCCCTGCAGGAGCAGCTGCTGCGCCCACCCTGCCCCGAAACTCCGAGATGGTTCCAGCTCTGCTTGTGTTCTTCCTCCTGTCCTGTCCCCTCTCCTCGTGTCAGCAGAGAAGGATAGGTAAGGGGGCTGAATTCTGATTTAATGCTGATTTAATGCTGATCTAGCTCTGATTTAATTCTGATTTAACTCTGATTTAACTCTGATTTAACTCTGATTTAATTCTGATTTAACTCTGATTTAACTCTGATTTAATTCTCATTTAATTCTGATTTAACTCTGATTTCACTCTGATTTTTGGGGGGGGGATTTTCAGGCTGCTCTAAGAATGCTGGGGGGTGGAAGGGGATAAAGAGAGAGGATGTTTCAGCTGGAGCCTGAAAATGTTGAGGGGGGTTTTGCAGGAAAAATGTGTAAATGCTCCAGGGGATTTTTCCCCCATTTCCATCATTTTTTTTTAAGGAAAATATTTATTGTTGGGTTTTGTAAAGAGCTGCCAGAGCCACTTTGCATTAATCTGCATTTTACATCTGATTTAAGTTAAAAATCCCCATCCCACAGAACGTCCCAGCACAGAATCCTTGGATTTTCTGCACATGGAGCTCAGGGAAGCCCTGACCTCTAGGAATGAACAAATTCCACTGCTCCAAACCCTGGTTTTGGGGAATTCTCAGCTCCAGGAGTATCTGTGGGAATCCAACTTCTTCCCAATTGAAAACTTACTGGAGAGGTTACGAATATTCACCAAATCCTTTTTCTGGGGAAGATCCACGAGGTTTCTGGGCTCGTTTGTCACACGAAAATGAGGAATTTTTATTAAATCAATGGGAAATTCTCCCTGCTCAGGGCTGCAGAGCCCAAATTCCACCTGGTTTTTCCCCCTGGACACACAGAGGGTTTTGTGGGATTTATTCCTGGTTTTCTCTTTTCTGTAGGTGGGGTGTGATTTCTGTTAGGGGATTGGTAAAGCTGGGGAAAAAGAGAGAAATTATGGGAAAAAATAGAGAAATTAGAGGCAGAAATGGGGAAATTATAGGGGAAGAAAGAGATTACAGAAAAAATAGAGAAGTTCTGGAAGAAAGAGGAATTATGGAAGAAATAGAGGAATTATAGAAAAAAATTGAGAAATCATAGGAAGACATAGAGAATTTATGGGAAAATTGAGAAAATAGAGGGGAAAAATAGAGAAATTATGGGGGGAAATGGGGAAATAATATAGAAAAAAACAGAGAAATTATAGAAAAAACAGAGAAATTACAGGAAAAATAGAGAAATTAGAAGGAAAAAATCAAGAAATTTTAGGGAAAAAATGGAGGAATTATAGAAAAAACCAGAGAAATGAGGTTGTACATCCTCATGGCCAACAAGGAATCGGACACTGGGATTTCGGGAGAATCCCTGAATTAAACTCCGCGTCCAATTACCTTTTCACTATCAAATTTCCCTAAAAATCCCCTTAATCCTGGAACACCACGAGCTCCATCCCTGCCTGCCTTGGATCCCTCCCATCCCAAAGAAACGCTGCAAGTCCCAAAATCCCGCTGGCAGGGAATAACCGGGCTCCCCTTCCCCGGCCGAGCTCGGGGGCTGCTCCCGAGCCTGCGGCATTCCCGATCCGCCCCCGGAGCAGCACGGCCGCGTCCTTTGTGTCCCAAAGATCCCAGCCGGCCCCTCCAAAGCGCCGCCACCCGCAAAGATCCCGGCTTCAGCAGGAATCCCGGGAATGCCTTGGGAGCAGGTGAGGAGGCAGCAGCTGCCGGGCCCCTTTTCCACACTTGGGAGAGCCTCAGGCACCGGGAGCGGAGCTTTTCCCAGCACACAACCCGGGATTTGCTGCTTTTGGCACCACGTCCCCTCCCAAGTGTGAAGTTCAGGGATTGTGCCAGAGGAGATCCAGCTGTGCCAGCCCGGAGCTGCTCCCCGCACAGCAAATCCCTCTCCAGCCCCAAATTCCAGCCAAAAACTCCCGGGGGTGGAGGCTGACTCCTGAAGGTTAAGTTATTAAATCAGTTGCATTATAAACCTGGGATCCTCTGGGATTTTCCCAACCATTTTGCCTTTTTTTAGGAGGAGAAGTCGGGCCAGAAATGCTGCAAGAGATGAGGGAAACCAACCGGGTGCTGCTGGAAGTTCGGGATTTGCTGAAGCAGCAGGTGGGTGAGGAAGGGGAAAAATCCCTGATTTCCTGAGGGCTGGGAATTCTCCGCTGGCTCTGGAACTGGGGAGCTGCTTCCTGGGCCTAAATCCTGATTTCCCGAGGGCTGGGAATTCTCTGCTTGCTCTGGAATCTGCATTGGAGCTCCTCTCACATTCCAGGCCCTGCATAGAACCCCAGCGTTTGCTGGGAATCGGGGCAGCCAGGGCTCCTGGCAGTGCCCGAGGTTATTCCCAAGGGAATCTCCTGCTGCCTTCCCTCTCCGGGACTGCTGGATCAGCATTCCCTGGAGCAGAAAACAGATTTTTTTCCTCTTGTTTCTGTGCACTCAAGGAGGTGTTTCCTCCTCTGTGAGAGACCAACATTATCCTGCGGGAATAGCGCCCAGGGAATGAATCCCGAGGGATGAACCACCCCAGCTCCCAGGGAATGAATCCAGAGGGATCCCAGGGAATGAATCCCGAGGGATGAACCACCCCAGCTCCCAGGGAATGCCTGGATTTTGGGGCAGGAGCTGCTGGGGGGGAGCTGAGCTGGCCCAGCCGTCCCTGTTTTGCTGGCACCGGGAATCCCTGGATCCCGATCCTGCCCCTGGCTCAGCGCCGGCTGCTGTTTCCTTCCAGATCAAGGAGATAACATTCCTGAAGAACACGGTCATGGAGTGCGACGCGTGCGGTGAGTGCCGGGGCCGAGTCCTCTGCTCAGCCGCCCCCTCTGGGCGCCAGCAAGGAGGGGAAATGCCAGCGGTGCCCCTGTGCCCACAGGGAACCCCTCGGATCGCAGTTATCCCCGGTTATTGCCGATATTTGGGATTTTTTTAGGTCCCACGGCTCCCTGCACACGGGGATCGGTGCCCAGGGCTGTTCTCATGGATCCAGGGCAGCTGGAACTGTGACCCCCAGGCAGAAACTGCTTCCAAAAGCTTCTCTTTCCTTCCAGCAAACCCCCAGCATTCCAGAACCCTGGAATGGTTTAGGTTGGAGGGACCTTAAGGACCATCCAGTGCCACCCCTGCCATGGGCAGAGACACCTTCCACTATCCCAGGCTGCTCCAACCTGGCCTGGGACATTTCCAGGGATCCAGGAGCAGCCACAGCTGCTCTGGGAATTCCATCCCAGCCCCTCCCCACCCTCACAGGGAGGAATTCCTTCCCAATATCTCACTGAACCCTGTGGGATCAGCCCAGGGCTGGGGGGGGTTCTGTGCTCTGAGCCCCTCATCCCCCAAATCCTTCTCCCCAGGGCTCTTTTCCATCCCTTCACCTCCAGCCTTCGCTTCTCTCCCTCTGCCACGAGCTGTGCCGGTGGCTCTGGGACACCCTGGAGCTGTGCCGGTGGCTCTGGGACAGCCCAGGTCGCTGCTGGTGGCTCCGGGACAGCCCAGGCTGTGCTGGTGGCTCTGGGACAGCCCAGTTTGTTGCTGGTGGCTCTGGGACAGCCCAGGTCGCTGCTGGTGGCTCTGGGACAGCCCAGGCTGTGCTGGTGGCTCTGGGACAGCCCAGTTTGTTGCTGGTGGCTCTGGGACAGCCCAGGCTGTGCCGGCGGCTCTGGGACAGCCCATGGTGGCTCTGGGACAGCCCAGTTTGTTGCTGGTGGCTCTGGGACAGCCCAGGTCGCTGCTGGTGGCTCTGGGACAGCCCATGGTGGCTCTGGGACACCCCAGGTCGCTGCTGGTGGCTCTGGGACAGCCCAGTTTGTTGCTGGTGGCTCTGGGACAGCCCAGGCTGTGCCGGTGGCTCTGGGACTGTCCTCACCGGCCCTGCCGCCCCCCAGGGATGCGGCCGGAGGTGACGGGCCCGGTGATCACCATGACCCAGTTCAGCCGCTGTGTCCCCAACCCCTGCTTCCCCGGCGTCACCTGCGCCGAGAGCGGCGCCGGCTTCCGCTGCGGGCCGTGCCCCGCGGGCTACTCCGGGAACGGCACCCACTGCAGCGACATCAACGAGGTAAAGCGCCCGGGGACAGCCTGCAACCGGCCCCGTTTCCTCGGGCTGCCCCGGGCTTTGCCCTGTGTTTGTCAGGGAAAGCCTTGCAGTCCCCGCAGACGCTGGAATTCCGTGCCTGGCGCTCCCCGCGCTCTCCCCAGGGAGGGTTCAGGGCCAGTCCAGCTGGGATTTCTCCCAACGAAATAAATCCTTAGGTTTGTGCCACGCAGGGAGGGGAGTTTGGAGCACCAGGGTGGCCTCCTTCGCTGAGGAGCTGTTAGAGATAAGATTTATTAGGCGTGGAATGGGATCAAACACTTCCCAAATAATCCTTGAAACAGCAAATCTTAACCACGGGGCTTTGTCTCTGCCCCTAAATCAAACCTTGCTGGGCAGATACTGTGTATTTTTTT
>VZTF01006006.1:74935-104752 GCA_013397755.1 Cnemophilus loriae
TTAGGAAATGTGGCATTCCACCAATTTTAAGCTCTGCGTGTGTGCAAGGCTCTGCTCATCCATGGATTTTTTGTAGGGCTCCTGAGTCCTGTGCTTCCCAAACCAAATTCCTAAACTTGATTATCCCACTCTTGCAGAGCCTCAATTGCATTTCCGTTTGAAAGCCTGCTGAAGGCTCCATGGGAGATTTTGGGATTGTCAGCCCAAAATACGGGATCCACTGTATTCCTGTCATGCATCTGCCAGCACAGAGCATAGAAATCCAGGGAAAATAGTGAAGTGTTGGAGGATGCAAAACAGTCAGAGCAATTTTGGGAAGAGGGTGGTAAACGAACACTTGTTGTGTTTCAAGGCCAGGGTGAGGAATTGTGCAGCTCCCTGGACTCTGAGGATGCCAGGAAGGAAAATGTGAAGCAAGAGCAGCTCCCTGCCCGGGCTCTGGTGTCACCTGAGGAGAATCAGAGCTGAAAGTGGCTTTGTTTTATTGACCCCGGGGGGACATCCGAGCTGGGGAAGCCCTCGAGGAACTTCTGTGCCATTTTATCCTCCTTAAAACTTAAAATCCAAGAGCTGGACGTGGCCCAGGGCTGGAGCTGCCCCCGGCACAGCCCTGGGCACCCTGTCTCTTGTTGCAGTGCAATGCCAACCCCTGCTTCCCGAAAGTCCAGTGCATTAACACCAGCCCCGGCTTCCGCTGCGACCCCTGCCCGCCTGGCTTCACGGGGCAGCTGCTGGAAGGGGTGGGACTGGCCTTCGCCAGGGCCAACAAACAGGTGAGGGCCTGGAATGTTCTGTGTCCCTCAGAGGCTGGGAATTCTCCCCCCTCTGCAGCTGGGACTCAAAAGTCTTGGAAGAAACGGGAGGGAAATGTGAGGTGAGGGTTCCTAAAGATGGAAGGGATTCCTGCCTGAGAGGGTGGGGAGGGGCTGGGAGGGAATTCCCATCCCTGGAAGTGTCCCAGGCCAGCTTGGAGCACCCTGGGACAGTGGAAAGTGTCCCTGGAAGTGGGAATGGGAGTGGGATGGGGATGGGGATGGGGATGAGAATCCTCCCTGCTGGGACACAGAAGAGTTCACGCAGCTGCTGCCACCCCCTCCCGGCTTCCCTGACAGCTCCAGGCAGATTAAAAATCCCAGCAGCTGGGGCTGATTGGGTTTTTTAGGGATAATTGTGCCACGTGTGGCTGTGGGAATTTGGGGCCATTGAGCTTCCAAATCCGTGGACTCCCTTGCACCGTGAGGATATTCCAGCAGCTCAGCTCAGAGCTCAGCTCTGTTCCCTCTGCTGACTCTGCAGAGGGGCTCTGGAATCCTGCTGGGATCTGCCTCAAGCTTGTCAGCAGGAAAACTCACTAGTCCTGGGCTAGTGAGGGGTGCCAGGGCTCTGCTTCTGCAGCTGGCCCCACCCGAACTCTGGCCTTTGGGGTGAAGCTCGAGGTGTGTCCTGTTCTCCCCGGGCAGGTGTGCACCGACATCAACGAGTGTGAGACTGGAGCTGCCAGGAACTGTGTCCCGAACTCCATCTGCATCAACACTCGGGTGAATCCTCAGCGACATGGACAGGATCCCAGGGCTGGGGCCCCTCGGGAGCCGGGCTGGGAGAGCTGGGGGGGCTCACCTGGAGAAGGGAAGGCTCCAGGGAGAGCTCAGAGCCCCTTCCAGGGCCTAAAGGGGCTCCAGGAGAGCTGGAGAGGGACTGGGGACAAGGGATGGAGGGGCAGGACACAGGGAATGGCTTCCCACTGCCAGAGGGCAGGGATGGATGGGATATTGGGAAGGAATTGTTCCCTGGGAGGGTGGGGAGGGGCTGGGATGGGATTCCCAGAGCAGCTGTGGCTGCCCCTGGATCCCTGGCAGTGTCCAAGGCCCGGCCAGGTGGGGCTTGGAGCACCCTGTGATGGTAGAAAGTGTCCCTGCCCGTGGCAGGGGATGGAATGAGATGGGTTTTAAGGTTCTTCCAACCCAATCCATTCCAGGATTCCATGATATTCCTGGAGATCCTCATGGATCTCTTCTCCCAGGCTCCCCATTCCCCGTGGCAAACGCGGCTGCCGAGGAGGGGCTGCAGCAGAGGTTTGCCGGGATTTGCGTTCGAGCTCGTCCCCGTTTTCCCCGCAGGGATCCTACAAATGCGGGGCCTGCAAGCCGGGCTTTGTGGGGGATCAGCTGAGCGGCTGCAGGAGCCAGGCGGCCACAGCGACACGGCGCTGCCCCAACGGCGAGATCAGCCCGTGCCACGAGAAAGCCGAGTGCATCGTGGAGAGGGACGGCTCGCTGTCCTGCCAGGTCCGGGCTGGGCGCACCCTCCCGAAATTGGGGTCAGGTCCCGCCCTATCGAGATCGGGGTCGGATCTCACCCTCCTGTGAGATTGGGGTCGGGTCTGACCCCGTGGGATGGAGGGGTCTGGTCTCATCCTCCTGAGATCGGGGTCTGGTCCGACCCTCCTGCAAATGGGGACTGGTCTCACTCTCCGCCGAGACTGGGGTCTGATCCCGCTCTCCCGAGACTGGTTGGGGTCTGGTCTCGCCCTCCTGCGATTTGGATTTAATCGCAATTTCCCCGTGGCTGGGTCTGGTCCTGCCTCAGACCGGGGTCGGGACCAACCTCCCTGCAGCTGGGGTCTGGTCCGACCCCCGCCCGGGATTTGGGTCTGGTCCAAGCCCCCCAGCAATTGGGGTCTGGTCCCAATCTCCGGAAACTGGGGTTTAATCTGACCCTCCTGTGGTTGGGATCTGGTCTGAGCACATCCACGGTTGGGATCTGATCCCACTCGCCAGTGACTGGGGTCCGATCCCAGCCTCCCGAAGCGGGGGTCTGGTCTGATCCCAAACTCTGTGGGATTGGGGTCTGATCTGATCCCCCCACGCTTGGGGTCTGATCCAGCCCTTCCCGGGACTGGGGTCTGGTCCCACCCTCCTGAAATTTGGATCCGGTCCGACCCTCCCGCTCTTGGGGTCTCCTCGCTCCGCGTTCCCTCATCCCGCGCTCCTCTCCCGGGTCTGCCACTGCCCTCTCCTGGAGAACGCCCTTCCCGAACCATCCCTGCTCGTCCCTGTCCCCTGAGCTGCAGCCACCGCTCCTCCCTCAGCTGCTCCCGGCACCTCCGATCCTCTCCCGGCACCTCCGATCCTCTCCCGGTTTTTGGGGTTTTGTTTTTTCCGGACGCGCTGTAAATGTGCCGGGCACGGAGCATTCCCTGGAGCCGAGCAGGGAGAATCCACTCAGCACCCTCGGAGCCAGCTCCTGCTGCTGCCTCTTCCCAGTCCCAGCAACAAGCGGAGAGTTGGATCTGAGCTGCTGAAATTCCAGAAACGTTTGTCCCGGGCGTTATTTCCCCTCCCACTGTCCCGTCCCTGGATTTGTGCCGGTTCTCTTGAAAATCCTTGGATTTTGGAGGGCTGTGGCCACTGGGAGGCTGATGTTTTGTGTCTGCCCTGCTGCAGTGCCTCGTGGGCTGGGCCGGGAACGGCTACGTGTGCGGGAAGGACACGGACATCGACGGCGTCCCCGACGAGAAGCAGCGCTGCTCCGACAAGAAGTGCCGCAAGGTGAGCGCGGCCGGCTCCCGCTCCTCAGGGAATCCGGGAATTTCATCGCAGGACCGGCCTTGGGAGCTGCCGAGCCCTCCAGAACTCGGGCTGGGTGACATTCCCGCATCCCTGTGCCTCTTCCTGCAGGATAACTGCGTGACCGTCCCCAACTCCGGCCAGGAGGACGCGGACAGGGACGGGATCGGAGACGCCTGCGACGACGATGCCGACGGGGACGGGATCCCAAACGCTGAGGTCCGGGGTCTGCTGCCCTTCCCAGGGGGCCTGCTAGGCAGCAGCACCTTCGGGGGAATTCTGGGGTCTCGGTGGGAATTCAGGGGTCCCAGCAGGAATTCAGAGGTCCCAGCAGGAATTCAGAGGTCCCAGTCTGGCCTTGCTCTGGGTGCTCCGAGGATCTAAAACCAGGCAGAGAAACCTCCGGACAGTGCGGGGACCCCGCGAGGGCTGGGAACGGGGGAGTCTGTCCTTAGTGAGTCCTGGCTGGGGACACCTGAGGAGGTGCTGGTGTCCCCAGCCGCGTCCCCTGTGCCTGCAGGACAACTGTGTGTACGTGAGGAACACGGACCAGCGCAACGCCGACAAGGACAACTTCGGGGACGCGTGTGACAACTGCCAGCAGGTGAAGAACAACGACCAGAGGGACATCGATGGCGACGGCAAGGGCGACGAGTGCGACGACGACATGGACGGGGACGGTGAGGGCCGGGATCCAGACACGTCCCAGCCTCGTTCCTGGGGTGACAAACTGGGCAGCGCCAACGGCCCCGAGCTCAGCTCTGCAGGAGTTGAGCCTCTCACGGGGTGGTTGCTCACAACCTTTGATTTATTGTCATTTTTATTGTCCACGGCCCCACCCAGCCTCATCCTGACTGCCTTGTGCTGCATTTCGAGGGAGAAATTTGGGAATATCCAAGCTGCCAGCAGCTCGTGGCTGGAGGCTGGCGGTGTCGGGGCTGTCCCTCGGGGTGGAGACAAACCTGGCTGGCTTTGGAAACTGAGCTGGTCACAATTTGCACAAAAGCTGCTCCCAGCAGCCAGGAACCCCAGCAAACACCACCCCCAAATCCTGAAATCGTTGCTTTATCCATGGATTCACCCGCCCTGGATTTTTGTGGACCCACTCTCTCCTGTTTTCCAGGGATCAAAAACCCCGTGGACAACTGCAGGAGAGTGCCCAACCCTGACCAGAGGGACAGCGACAGGGACGGCGTGGGGGACGCCTGTGACAGCTGCCCCACCCTCAGCAACCCCGACCAGGTACAGAGCCCTCCCGGCCTGAGTCCCCCACGGTCATTCCTGCCACCCCACAGTGCCCGTGTCACCTGCCCAGGTGACGATTCCAGCTGCCACCCTCCTGTGGCACAGAAGGAAATTCCCTTGGGAGCAAACGGCAGCCAGGGAGGAGGTGTGGCACTCTGGGCTCTCCCTTCCTGCCCTGTCCCACTGCTGGAATTCCTCAGAATCCCCCCGAAAAATCCCACAGAAACTCTCCACCTGTTGGCAGCTCTCTGTTCTCTTCCTTGCCTTTTCCTCTGGAAAATTTAATTTTCTTTTCCTTTATTTTTTTAGAAAGACACTGACCACGACCTGGTGGGAGATGTCTGTGACACCAATCAGGACAGGTGAGACCTTGCTGCAAAAATTCAAAATTCTATTTATTTGCATGAAATCTTGGGGATGAAAGGGCAAAATGGCTGTGACAACCTGGCTTGTCCTTATCCTATAAAAAAATGGAGGTTTAGAGGTGGAATTTTCTTCAGACTTCAAAAAAAGTGACCACTGGAAGTGAGGAGCGTTCCCAGAGCTGTCCACACATTCCAGCAGGAACGCTCCTGAGCCGCTCCTGGTGTGACAAACACCTTTAAGGCTGGAACCACCAACCCTGCTGCTCCTGCCGGGGATCCCAGCCCCTGGGGAGGTTTCCCGTGGTCGTGGCCGTGGGTAACGTGTCCCTGTCCCTGTCCCTTCTTGCCAGCGACGGGGACGGGCACCAGGATTCCCGGGATAACTGCCCCACAGTGCCCAACAGCTCCCAGGTGGACACGGACAGCGACGGGCTGGGCGACGAGTGTGACGAGGACGACGACGACGATGGCATTCCGGATTTGAGACCCCCGGGCCCTGACAACTGCAGGCTGGTCCCCAACCCCGGCCAGGAGGACTCGGATGGTGAGGGATGGGTCCGTGTGGGGGCTCCCTGGGGGTTCTTGGGGTCGCTCCAAGCTCTGGGATCCGCAGGAATTTGGGTTTCCTTGGGACTGGCTCGAGCCAGGCCTGTGGCACCCGTAGGTGTCCACAGTGCCAACATCAGGGTCATGTTTGGGGTCACGTCTGGGATTATGTTTGGGGTCGGGTTCTCTCTTCCAGAAGTGTCTGGGGTTTGAGGGGTTTCTCTGCAGCTCCTCAGGGTGTCCCAGCTCTGAGCAGCTCCTCACCTGCCCCTGGCGCTGCCCGTGGCTGAGCAAACCCAGAGCAGGGGGCAGGAGCAGCTGCTCCAGGCTCGTTCCTCCCGCTCGTGCCCAGGGGACGGCGTGGGGAACGTGTGCGAGGGTGACTTCGACAGGGACAAGGTGATCGACAGGATCGACGTCTGCCCCGAGAACGCCGAGGTGACGCTCACCGACTTCAGGGCCTTCCAGACCGTGGTGCTGGACCCCGAGGGGGACGCTCAGATTGACCCCAACTGGATCGTCCTCAACCAGGTAGGGGAGGGCTCCAGCTGGGAGCAATCCTGGAGGGTTTTCCAGTGCCCAAACCCCAGAGCAGCCCTGGAGCAGCACTAGAGGGAATTTGGTGTCTGGAATTGCACTTAAGAGTCACAATTCCTCTTTCCCAGGGCATGGAGATTGTCCAGACCATGAACAGCGACCCTGGCCTGGCTGTAGGTGAGGAATTTCCCTTTTCCCACTGGGAAATCATCCCTCGGTGCAGCTTTAATCAGCCACTGCTCAATGACTCCATCCACTGCTTCCTGCAGTCACAGAGTCCAGGTTCCCCGTGGCAAAATCCATCTCCCCAGCTGAATCCTGACTGTTTTGTCCTGGCATGCAGAGTCTCTGTTCCCTGCCCCTGACAGGGTACACAGCCTTTAACGGGGTGGACTTCGAGGGCACCTTCCACGTCAACACAGCCACGGACGACGACTACGCCGGGTTCATCTTCGGGTACCAGGACAGCTCCAGCTTCTACGTGGTCATGTGGAAGCAGATGGAACAGACCTACTGGCAGGCAAACCCCTTCCGGGCAGTGGCAGAGCCTGGGATTCAGCTGAAGGTAAAGGAACCCTGGACAAGGAATTCCTTGGTGGGTTTTTGCCTTGGCATAAGCAGCTGCAGTGAATCCTTTCTGCACACATTGACCAGGCTCTCCTCTGTCCCAGGCAGTGAAATCCAAAACCGGCCCTGGGGAGTACCTCCGGAATTCCCTGTGGCACACGGGGGACACCACGGACCAGGTGAAGCTGCTCTGGAAAGACCCCCGGAATTCGGGCTGGAAGGACAAGACCTCCTACCGCTGGTTCCTGCAGCACCGGCCCCAGGTCGGCTACATCAGGTGAGGCTCAGGGCAGGACCATTCCCACCAGGAGAATCAGCCTCAGGGAGTCCCAGAATGGTTTTGGAAGGGAGCCCATCCATGGGCAGGGACACCTCCCACTGTCCCAGGCAGCTCCAGCCGGGCCTTGGACACCGCCAGGGATGGAGCATCCCTGAGGCCGGGGGAGCTCCTGCTCACTCCCTGCCTCGCTCCCCTCCAGGGCTCGGTTCTACGAAGGCCCCGAGGTCGTGGCAGACACTGGGGTTGTCCTGGACACCACCATGAGAGGGGGACGCCTCGGGGTCTTCTGCTTCTCCCAGGAGAACATCATCTGGTCCAACCTCCGCTACCGCTGCAACGGTGAGTCTGGAAAGGCAAATAGGGAATTATTCTCCGTTTTCCAGTCGTTCTCCTGGACACCTGCACAGCCACGGGAATGGGGCAGCAAACAGGACCCGAGTCCATTTTTCCCTGCTGTTCCTGCCCCTGATCTCCCTTTGCTTTGATCCTCAGACACCATCCCAGAGGACTACGAGACGTTCCGGGTCCAGCAGGACTAAATCCCCAGGGAATGTCCCTGCAGCCCCACCTGCTTCCCAAACCTGCTCCTGCTCTGGAACCCTGCCCCAAGAGCTGTCAGCACCTCCCACCATGCCCTCACTGCCTCCAGCTCCCCTTCCCCAACGGCAAATCCCTTAAAATGCTACACGAGTCCTCTGGGAAGGGCAGAGGTGGAGACAGGGAGTGCGACCAGAAGCCTGAGCTGCTGCAAGCCCCAGCTCACGGCCGTGCTGGGAGCTCCCTGCAGCAGCTGGGATTGTCGGAGGAGGTTTGGCGTGGATGATTCCCAGGAATCTTCTCCCCACTCCAAGGCTCCTGAGTGTCAATGTTGTTTTCCTTTTCAAGACCTGCTGCAAAGCAAACCCAGCACGAGTCTGAGAAGGACGCGCGGAGCAGCCTCGGTACAAGTTGCTCATTTTAATAAATAAAAAAGCACTTTAAGGAGAGTATCTTTGTTCTGGAATGTTGGATAATAAACACTTGGAATGTTGGATAATAAATTGTGGATTTCTCCTTGGTCACGTGTGTGTTCCTTCCCCTCTTCCGAAGCTCTTCCCTTGCAGATGTGGAAGGGAGGAACCCCCCAAGGCTGAGCTCAGTGGGGCTGGGAGAGCCCCGGGCTGGATTGGGAATTTCTTGGAAGTGCCAATGCATGGAGGCACCTTTTCCTCAAGAACCTCCCTCTCCTTAGCCCTGCCCTGCCCGGTTCTTGTTGGAACAACAAATTAAAGCTTCGTGCTGGGTTTGCCAGGGCTCCCACAAGCAGCTGAGGAGCTGGGAAAACGCTCCCGTCACTGCCATGGGAGCTGGGAAAGGTTTTCCACAGCTGGAAACCTGGGAAGCCTCAAATCCCTGTCCCTGCCAGGAACCCGACCCCCGGCAGCACCTGGGTCTGCCTGGAGAGCCAAAAAAAGCCAGATTTTACCAGGTGCTCCAGGTGAGCAGCTCACGACGTTCACTGTCCTGAAACCTGCTCCTGGCTTTGGGAGATTCACTCCTGGTTTTTAGTCCTGGCCAGTCCTGAGCAGAATTCCCACTCTGCCCAAAATTTATTCTGTGAAAAGCCAATTCCAGGGTTGAAATTAGCATTCCCAAGGGGAGGGCAGGACCGAGCCTTTCCCTGGCCCCGCTCCGAGCGTCCCCTCAGTGTCACTTCCCTCCCAAAACCCCTCACAGAGAACACCCCCACCCTCCCTCAGCCCAGAACACTCAGTGCTGACAAACCTTTCCCCCAGATGAGCTTAAAACTGTCAGAAAAAATTAATTCCACTCAAAAAAGCCACAAAATAACCGAGGGGGTTGGGCATCCTGTCCCTTTTTGAGCCTCCACTCACAGCCGTGACCAACCTCAGGCACCATTCCCTGGGCGAGAGCTCCACCCGCTCGACTCTGCGTGTAAAACCCTCTCACCAGGCAGCTCTGGGCACTGAAATTCTCGTTTTTCTCTCTCAAGATCCACCAACTCCCCCAGAATCCCCACCCCAGGGAGCCCCAAAGCTGCACAGGGCCCACAGACACAACCAGGCCACGCTTAAGTGAAGCAGAATTGTCACCAAGAGACCTCAGAACTCGGGGAACATTTTGGGGACAGTTTGAATTCAGACCTCACAGTGTTTCAGGGCAGCTGCAGTTTCCTCTTGAAGAGTCCCCAGGTCAATTTTCAACCAAAATAATCTGATTTTGCCATTTCCTGATTGACACCAAACCCCCACCAAACCAACGACAAACGAAACTGAGAAAAGGCCGAGCAGCCAGAGGCAAAAACGTTTGAACTTTTATTCCGTTTCCTTTACAAAGAATGCAAAGATACAAAGACAGAGAAGCCTTCACACAAAAAAAATCAAGGCGGGAAAGGATGTACACGGAGCTGAGCTGCGTTTTCACATCAGGGCTGCTTGCAAACACTTAAAGCCAACGTCAGTTCTCAACTTTACCCAGAGAAAAACACAATAAATAAATCTTTGCTGGCACAGGGACGACTTTTCCTGCATTTCTGTGCCCCTGCTGCTGCACTGAGCAGGGTTTGTTTGCATAAATCAGTGAAATCACCCATGAATTGTCTGAACAGAAAAGGTTTCACTTGTCCAGAGCAGCATTTTTTAGGCTGAAAATGCATCATTTTGGTTTTTGCCCCAAACTCAACCCCCTCCAGGTCGGGTTTAGCTGCCACTGAGGCAGAGACGCTGCTGGGTTGGGTTGGATAAAATCCAACTTTCCCTTCCACAGAGAATCCGGTCAGGGATGGGGCTCCCAAAAGGTCAGGAAGAGCTCAAAGTTCTGATTTCTCCCCAAAATAACCCTCAGGGTCTCCTGTCCTGTTTTCTCAGGGTTTTTTGGGTGCCCCAGGGCTGGGGATGTCCAGGGGATGCTGCCGCTGCTCCTGCCAGGAATATTCAGGATCCAACAAGGTTTGGTTTAATGAGCCTGAAACCCCCCAGAATTCCACCCCACGCCCATCACAGAACTGCGACATCCAACATCTCTGCAAGGATGGAAACTTCATCTCATTTAATACCTTAAAAATTCCAAGTTTGAGCCAAACTGAACCTTCTCCTTTCGAAGGTGGCATCAGACAGAAGCCAGGATATTTGGGAAGGGCTCTTCCTGCTGGACAAACACGAGAGATCTGGCTGAATTCCAAAAATTCCCTTTTCATGGCATAATTCAACTCAATTTCTACGAGCAAGTTCAAGCCCATGGGTTTCTCCCTCAGGAATTTTACACCTCCCCCACTCCAGTGACAGAAACCATTCCTGGCCTTAGAATGGAGCCTTTTCATCCCTTTTTTCCCCTAAACCACAGTGGGAAAGAGCAGGATTGAGGAATCCCCGGCAATGTTCAAGCAGCCACACGGAGCAACCCCAGCTCTGGCTGGAATTCTGGACTGGAGGATTCTCCAGTGGCTCACGTGGACCAGGAGGTGACACCAGGGTGGACTGACCCGGGAGTGTCCCTTGCCCCCTCAGGGGTTGGGACACTGGGCAGGAAAATCAAAGACCCCAAGACAGAACCAGACAGAACCAGCCCTGTGTCCAATCCCAGCTCCAAGGTCAGCTCCATCCCAACTCACCAGCACAGGAAATGAAGGAAAACACCACAAACTTGACCCAAAGGACATTAAAATCCAACAGGTTTAGGCCTGACCCAAAGCCACCGGCACGGCCGGGCCCTCAGAGCTGCCTGTCCCTGTCCCCAAGGCCACCACGGCTCCGGAGCGCTCGGACGACGCTCCCAGGGACGGGGGGAGCTCCACCTCCACGTGGGGACAACCTCCCATGGAGGTGGCAGAGCCTGGAACAGCTCCAGGGAGGGCCTGGGGACATCCCAACCCCCCCTGGGGACATCCCAAACCCCCCCGGGGACATCTCAACCCCCCCGGGGACATCCCAAACCCACCCCGACGCGCTCCTGCGTCCCTGCTCCGGGTGGGCAGGGGTTGCACTGGGGGTCTCCACAGGGCCCTTCCAACCCCAGCTACTCCGGGATCAGGGGATCCTTGGGGGTGAGGATCCCTGTGGGTCCCTTCCGACTCGGGATATTCCAGGATTCCAGGGCTGGAATTCCAGGATTCAAACTCAAGCCCCTGCTCTTCTCTCCCAGGAGTAATTCCCACACAGCCCAGCTGCCTTTGGGATTCTCTCCCTTTTTTTCCATGGGATTCTCTCCCTTTTTTCCATGCTTTTCCCATCCCATCCGTCCACCCCCTGAAGAAAAGAGCCAGCGGATTTCACCCCTTCAGGCCTTTATTTTGATAAAATTGGTCAAGCCCACATAAGGCAACGCACACACGGCTCCGCCCGCCCCCCGCCCGCCCCAACCGCCTCGGAAAATAAATAACACAAACCAAGAGAGAGGACTCCATGTAGTGTTTGGCTCTGCAGTATAGAAATTCCACACAATGATTTTGTTGTGTTATTTTTTTTTTTGTTTTGTTTTGTTGGTTTTTTTTCTTTTTCCCCTGTTTAAAAAGGTAAAAATGATTTATAATACACAGTCAGAATGTTGTGGTGCCCGCATAGAAAACCGACATGCAATCCATGCCTACACTGCGCCGTATAAATAAGATGCAACTCAAAATACAAAGAACAGGAACACTACAAAGTTTAATTCTAAGGGGGAAGGGGAGTTTTTTTGTTTTTTTTTTTTCTTTTCCTGGTTGTTTTTTAAAAAGGACAGACACACGTAACAAAGGCTACCTGCGCTTTCACATTGCCATCACAGTGACGGGGGGGCCGTTGCTCCGAGGAATAAACGCGCTGGTTTTGGGGTTTCTCCCGAAAAAAACAGCCAAGGTCGGGACCTGCGGGGGGAGGAGGGGCCTTCCTGCTTCCTTCGTGTCCAGAGGGGGTTGCCAGGGTCTTTCCTTCAGGGACACAGCTCAAGCCTTAATTGTTGTTTCGACAGAAATCCAAGTTTTTAGGACCGAGGGTTTGGTTTTGAGGGAAATTTAAGTGGTTTTGGATGTTATCGGGCGCTGCTTTTAGGGGAACACGGGGCAGATTTTGCTCTCGGAATCATGGAACGGAGGTTGGGAAAGAATCACTGAATCAAGGCTGGAAAAGAACCTGAATCAAGTTTGGAGAAGAATCCCCAGATTAAGGTCGGAAAAGAACGACCAAACCAGGGCGGGAGAAGAAAAACCAAATTAAGGGTTGGAAAAGAATTCTGGAATCAGGGTTGGAAAGGAACAACCAAATCAAGGTTGGAAAAGACCTCCAGGATCATCAACCCCAACCTCCTCTGAGCCGAAGGTTCACCCACGAGCGCTCTTAAAAACGAATTCATCGGACAACGCACGAAACCCGCGAGGAGGCCGCGAAGCGCGCACGGAACCAACGACCCCCGAGCGGATTTCGCCGCCGTTTCTGGAAACGTTTTCCCCTCTTGAAAATGCAAAATCACCCCGGGGGGGGCAAAGCCCGGCCCAGGCTGGGGGAGGGGGCACAGGGGGGCTGGCAAGCGCTCCCTGCCATGCAGAAGCCGTGGGAGCCGGGCCCGGGTCACGCATGCGGCCGGTGCGGAGCCAGCGGGGCGGGGACGCCCAGGGGGGATCTATGTACAGGGAAAGGAGCCTCCCCCGCCCCCCGGCACCAGGGCTGGGCTTGCTGCTGGAAAATATCACAGTTTCGGATGCACCGAGGGTTTATTCCTGTTCTTCCCCATTGTATTGGCAAATGCAACAGTCTAGCTCGGGAGTTCGGGGGTTAATTCGTTATGGAGATAGAAAAACACCGAGGGGGGACCAGCAGGGAGGGCGGGACAGTCACCCCTGGGGACACCAGACAGCTTCAACACCACTGAACTCAAACTCATCAATAACTAACACTGCTTTCTCCTCCATTTTTGTGGGTTTTTGCTACGTGATGGTTTTGCCTTTCTGCTCCCACCCGTGGGGAGGGAGCCCCACACACTGAAATCAGCGCGGGGTTGCTAAATTTGAAATAAAAGCGGATTGTTTGTTCTGGGAACACTCGGGATCTGCTCCACGCTCCTCTCTGGGTTTGCTTCCAGATCAGCCTGATGCCACAAAAGCCGGAGTTTCAGGGGGGTGGAAATCCCCCCGGGGCAGCTCCCCTGAGCAAGGTTCCCCTGGGGAAGGGAAAGGCAGGAGCTGCTGCAAGCCCTGGATCTCCAAGGGAGGGATGAGGAGCAGCTCTGCCCTGCCCGCGGCTGGAGCCCCTCCTGTCACACACGGCACTCCCACAGGGACAGCCCAGCCCCGTCCCTCTCCCGAGGGATGAAACCTGGACCCGCTCAGCCGGAGGGTCCCTACCTGTGCCAGCTGCAGCCAAGGTGTGTAAGCTTGAAATTAAGGCCATTTTCAAGGTCTACTTACAAGTCTAAGAAACAAAGAGCTCTTATTTACACACGGAGTTAAAAAAGCGGGCCGGAGCCACGGCTCCCTGGCCGAGGCTCCCGTGAGGAATCTCAGCTCCCGCCCGGGTGCTTCGCTCTGGGGGGCTGTGGTGCCAAGAGCCACCCCGCAGACACGGACCGCCAGGCGCGCGGAGCCGTTCCAGCGGGGGAGCCACACGGGGCTGCCACGCGGAGCTCCGGGAGCCGCGCTCGGCGCTCGCGCTGCGCCTTCAGCGAAGGGCTCCGAGCCGCCCGGGCCCAAACTCCTCCTGGATTTTTCCAGGTATCCTCCTGTTTGAGCTGCCTTTTATCTCCTTGAACTGAAAGAGTGTGAGGGATCTGAAACATGCAGCCACCAGGAGTGAACGTGTCCTGCCGGGCTCAAATCCCGCCGAAAAATCCCAAACCATTCCCAAGAGATGCGGGGAAACCTCCGGAGGCCATGGGGAGAGATTAAATTTAAAAAAAAAAAAAAAAAAAAAAAAAAAAAAAAAGACACAGGGAAGCCAAGAAAAAATTCCACATTTTTAGTGCAAATGGTCAACGAATGGCACGGAAGGGGAGGGGACGCCCCGGGACCGGGGAGATCCCGACCCCGCTCGCGCTCAGCAGAGCGGGCAGGAATCTCAGCACGGCAGCCCACGGATTTCTGGAAGCACACAGAAACTTGGTATAACTCATTAGGAGCAGGAGAACTCGGGAGAGCACTGACAAGTCGTTAATTGCAGGGACACTCTCGTTAATTGCAGGGGAACTCGTTAAGAGCAGCTTCCTGGGACTGGGAGCGCAGGGCTTGCGATTTCCTTGGAAGGGCTGAGACAGGGACAGGGCTGGGGGCAAAAAGCAAATCCAGGTGGGGCAGGAGGGCTGGGAAGGGCAGCTGGGGTGAACGAACCACAACTGGTGGAACTGGAATGGGATTTTAGGGAGGTTGTAGGGAATGGAATCCGTGTGGCTGCTCCCAGGCCAGGCTGGAAGCGCCTCCCTCTCCGGGACCAGCTCACCCTCGGGGGGTTACATTCTTAATTAGTTCATATGACTCCAAATCGTGTTAATTCCTGATTAATTCCTGACTTTTTCCCGTGCAGATCCCAGTGGAATGAGGATGTTCCAGCAGTGCCCTTTGAATTCATCCGTTCCCAGAAATCCGGGAACCACCATCGATCCAGCCAGAGTGAAACCCCCAGTTCCCCGCCTGAGGAATCTGGATGGGATTTTTTTTTAATTTGCGGCACAGAATATTCACAAGGACCACCAGAAATCATCAATTCTCGATTTAATTAAACAGAATTTTGGAGGATTCAATCCTGGTCATTGTGGAGCAAAAGATTTTTTTCCCCCCGGGTGAATGAAGGAATTTGTAAGTTCCAACCACCCTATTTTGCCTGTTCCAAAGGAAAACATCTAAACTTGCCTTAGGCTTCCTTATTCCTGCTTAACATCTGTTTAAAATTCCAGTTAGTTTAAAAATACCTATATATATAATATATATATAATATATTTCTGGAATAAAACCACAAAAAAAAAGTACTGTACAAGTATTACGTAGAGTGCTTCCATTGGCTGTATGTAGTTGAGCTACTTTCCTAATATCCAAATATTTAAATAAAAAAAAAGAAATTACAACAACGACCAAAAAAAAAAAATCATAAATAAGTAACAGAATAAGTAATGAATAAGAATAAAAATTTTAAAAAATCAAGATTCTACGAGCCTGGCATTGCTATGGAAATGCCCTTCCTGTTGCCCAGGAATCTCTCACAAAGTACAAATTAGGATTATGCAGGTTAGTCTCTATGTTTTTTAGCTGCTTTAAGATGTTCTGATCCTCTGTCTAATCAAGTAATGAATTATAGAACTTTCATGTGTGCTCAGAAATGCTCTCTATATATGTAGCCATATATAGAAATAGATATATATTACATATATATTTAAAAAAAAAAAACAAAAAAAAAAACCATAAAAAGCTTGGAAAAAATAGTGTTTAAAGTGGATTTTTGGGATTGGTGGCCGGCGGCGGCTCCGCTTTGCCGGGATTGCTGGGGCAGGAGGGAGGGACGAGAGGCTGGGGACACACCTGGGGACAAGCACGGCACCTGGAGGGAGGAGCAGCGTCACAAAGCAGAGTCACAATTCCAGGGCAAGGCGGCAATGCAGGGGTTTGCTTCCCAACCCAGGCCGGGGGGGGCGCGGCCCCTCCGGCCCCGGACTTCGGTGATCGCCAGCATCTCCCGCCCTTCCCCGGCTGCCCAAAGCCCTTCTCTAGTGCAAAGAGACACGGACGAGGTCCCGCCGGAGCTCTGCTGGGGGAAAGGGGGGCTCTGGAGAGGACAGGGCCGATGGAAAACCGGGAAAAACCGGACAACTCCTTACTGCTGGACGGCAACGAGCGGCTCGGGGGTGACATCGCTGGGCGCCACGGGGACGGGGGCTCGGCAGCGCGGCAAGCTCAGAACAACAAGCTGTGGTTACTCATTGTACAGGGGGACACGGAGCAGCTGCTCCCTCCGGGACGGAGCCTCCGGGACGGACCCTCCGGGACGGGATGGATCCTCCAGGACGGATCCTCCGGGAACTCACAGCCGGTCCATCCGGAACGTGTCCTCTGTGGCGGGGTCGGTGAGGACCATGTCGGGGTCGTTGAGCATGTGCAGTCCATCCAAGGTCAAAGGGTCAATTTTGAGTTCATCCAGAGGGAACTGGGAATCCGTGTCGAAGCTGACGTCCCCCACTCCTGCCAAGGAGCTGGTCAGTTCTTTCGATAAGCTGGGGGGGGATTCTCCTGTCACTGCGGGGAACAGAACACACAGGGGTCAAACACCAGTGCGAAAGTCAGAAAACAGCTCCCAAGAACCCTGGAAACGTTCATGGAGCTCTCAGATGAAGAACACCCACCCTCCATCAGATTTCAGAACTTCAGATTCCTCCCAGGAATCCAGGTTTGGTTCCAAACCACCAAACACAACCCAAAATTCGTGCCTGGATGTTTGGTGTCACTCGACTCTCTTTTCTCTCCCTCAGGTTTAGGAGGAATAAGCTCAATTTGCACCATTCCCATCAGCAATCCCTGGCTGCAGCCACAGTATCCCCGGGCAGGGATTGTTTCCAAAATCCCACTGTGACCAGATTGGCCACCATATGTGACACTCCAACCCTCTGCTGGCCAGCTTGGGCCGAGCAGAGGAAGGAGTTTGGCTCCCACAGCTTCTCCTCACTGTGGCAGAGGATCCAAGGAATTCGGAGCCAGGGTAAGTCCATAGGAAAACTGGTGCTCTACCTGTGTGCTGGGATCACAGGTGAGCTGGGCACTGGGACACACACCTGGACTGGCACCATGGCCCAGGGGAAACAAACCCCTCATCAGCAACAATCCCCTTTTTCCCTTCTTGGCTCGTCAGAGAGAAGCCCCAAGGCCGGGCTCGTGGAATCATGGAATACCCTGAGCTGGGAGGGACCCACAAGGACCACGGAATGCAGCTCCCGGCCCTGCACGGACACCCCAGCAACCGCAGCCTGTCCCGGAGCAGGGTCCAAAGGCTCCCGGAGCTCTGGCAGCCTCGGGGCCGGGGCCATTCCCTGGGGAGCCTGGGCAGAGTTCTCTGGGGGAAGAGCCTTTCCCTGATCTCCATCCCACATCCCAGCACAGCTCCAGCCCTTGCCTGGCTCCCGTCCCTGTCACAGGGAGCAGGGATCGGAGCTGCCCCTCAGGAAGAGCTGCAGAACCCACGCAGTCCCCTCAGTCTCCTCTGCAGTGCCCTCAGCTGCTCCTCGGAGCTTCTCCCATCGCTGTATCCCAACTCAGGACACTCCAGCAGCTCCAGAGGTGCCCCGGGCGAGGAGCAGGACAATCCCTCCCCTCTCCCACCACCAGCACGGGGCCCGGTGCCCGCGGCGCCCCCGGGTTTACCTGTCAGGATGATGTTGGGGATGTTGCCGTGGCTGGAGTAGTTGAGCTGCTGCGAGTCCTGCAGGCTGCCGTGGCTGCCCGTCAGTCCCATCATGGCAGCCTGGGAGTAGTTGAGGGTGGAGCAGGGGCTGTAGAGGCTGTTGGAGCTGATGGCGTTCTCGATCATGTTGAACTGCTCCAGCTGCAACACCGAGGGCACCGTTACCGCCCAGCCCTCGCGAGCGACAGCGGGGACAAGGACACGGCTCGAGGACGGCACGAGACAGGCAAACAAATTCATCTTTCCTTGCTCGGAAAGGGGCTCTCGGCCCCCAGCTGCCCGGAGATTCCTGCCCAGTTCGGGGGAGGGGGGCGAGGGAGGCACAAATCAAACGGGGCGGGGGATCGGGGGAACCAAGGAAAAGGGAGGTTTAAAGGAAAATAAAGGGAACTCGGGCTCGCCCTGAGGCCTGTGCCCATCAGAATTCCCCCCAGGACACATCCCAGGTTTAAGGATTCCATAATTTAATGAACCCATGCTCTGGTTGGCCAAACCGAGCCAGGCTCTGCTCCAGCCACGGATTATTCCCAAATTCTGGAGTCAATGCTGTCATCACCTACAAGTGACTCCTTCCCAATTGCAACTCCAGCCAGGAATGTGGAGCTCCATATATTTAATGATTTTAATTTTTCAATGTATTTCCATGATGTTTAATTTTAAAAATTTTTGGTATTTTAGATTTTGTCAAATTTACTTTCCTTATTTTAAAAGTTTTGGTTTGTCATTTTAGAATTGAATTTCATAATTCTCCTTTGTAAAATTTTCATTTTAAAAAATCATTATTTTAAAAAACTTTTTTCATTTTTACTTTTTAAAGCTTATTTTCATTATTTTAAAACATATTTTCATTATTTTTTGTCTTTCAAATGTCATTATTCTTCCTTTTAAAGTTTTCATTACTTTAAGAATTTCTTCTCCTTAATTTTCCTTCTTAAAATGAATTTTCATTATTTTAAAATCTCAGTATTTTTCTTCTTTCAAATTTCATTATTTTTCCTTTTTAAAATTTCCATTATCTTTAAAACTTCTTTCCCTTGTTTTTCCTTTTTAAAATGGATTTTCATTTTAAAATTCTTAATCTTTTTCCTCTTTCATATTTCATTATTTTTCCTTTTTATAGTTTTCCATTACTTAAAAATTTTTTTCCTTATTTTTCCTTTTTAAAGTCTTCCATTATTTTAAAAACTTCTTTTCATTATTTTTCCTTTTTAAAGCTGATTCCATTTTAAAATTCTCACTATTTTTCCTCTTCCAAACTTCCTTATTTTTCCTTTTTTCAAGCTGATTTTCACTGCTTTAACATTTTCTTTTCAATCTTTTCCCTTTTCAAAGCTGCCTGGCATTATTTTAATTTTTAAAAGCTTCATTATTGTATTTTTTTAAAATTGATTTTCCATTTTTTTTGGCAGAACACCTGCGTGGGATGGGGGAGCAAAGAGTGAGAGGGGAGGGGGGAAAACCAAACAAAACAAGGAACTGCTGGGTAACACAAACAGAAAGAAGGAAAACTCTACATGGACGAAACGGGGACGTGACAGAAAATTAAGTGGGGATTAATTGGAATTAATTTGACGTGGGAGAGGCCGAGGCAGGCCCGAGATGAATTTGCTCACCTGGTGAGAGAGGGCATTAGCCTGCCTAGCTGTCATCTGCTGCTCATAATAGGAGTCCCCAAAAACACTGCCCAGCATGGAAGAATGCTGAAAACAAAACAGAGGCTTTATGGTGCAAAACCCCCAATCCCTCCCCCGGCTCTCCCGGCACCGGGAATTCCAGAGAAATCCGCACGGAGCGGGCGGGAATCGCCCGGGGCCCAGGGGATCCCACGGGATCCACAGGGAGCAGGAGGGAATCACCCAGGGCCCAGGGGATCCCACAGGGAGCAGGAGGGAATCACCCAGGGCCCAGGGGATCCACAGGGAGCGGGAGGGAATCACCCAGGGCCCAGGGGATCCCAAAGGATCCACAGGGAGCAGGAGGGAATCCCTCAGGGCCCGGGGGATCCACAGGGAGCGGGAGGGAATCCCTCAGGGCCCGGGGGATCCACAGGGAGCGGGAGGGAATCCCTCAGGGCCCGGGGGATCCACAGGGAGCGGGAGGGAATCCCTCAGGGCCCAGGGGATCCACAGGAAGCAGGCAGGAATCCCATGGGGCCCAGAGGATCCCAGAGGATCCTCATAGAGCAGGAGGGAATCCCATGGGGCCCAGAGGATCCCAGAGGCTCCCAGAGGATCCCCACGGAGCAGGTGGGAATCCCATGGGGCCCAGAGGATCCCAGAGGATCCCCACGGAGCAGGCGGGAATCCCACGGGGCCCAGAGGCTCCCAGAGGATCCCAGAGGATCCCAGAGGATCCCCACGGAGCAGGCGGGAATCCCACGGGGCCCAGAGGCTCCCAGAGGATCCCAGAGGATCCCAGAGGATCCCAGAGGATCCCCACGGAGCAGGCGGGAATCCCACGGGGCCCAGAGGCTCCCAGAGGATCCCAGAGGATCCCAGAGGATCCCCACGGAGCAGGCGGGAATCCCACGGGGCCCAGAGGCTCCCAGAGGATCCCAGAGGATCCCAGAGGATCCCAGAGGATCCCCACGGAGCAGGCGGGAATCCCACGGGGCCCAGAGGCTCCCAGAGGATCCCAGAGGATCCCAGAGGATCCCCACGGAGCAGGCGGGAATCCCACGGGGCCCAGAGGCTCCCAGAGGATCCCAGAGGATCCCAGAGGATCCCAGAGGATCCCCACGGAGCAGGCGGGAATCCCACGGGGCCCAGAGGCTCCCAGAGGATCCCAGAGGATCCCAGAGGATCCCCACGGAGCAGGCGGGAATCCCACGGGGCCCAGAGGCTCCCAGAGGATCCCAGAGGATCCCAGAGGATCCCAGAGGATCCCCACGGAGCAGGCGGAACGGCCCCGGGCTGCCACGGGGACACCACAGAACGCCACAGGCTTCTCCCAGAGCACGGACAACACGGCAAGCTGGGATTTACGGACACGGACACTGCCGGGACACGGCGGGGACAACACAACCGCGACTGCCGCCTTCTGCGCGGTGCTGGGGGGAAGGAACCCCGCGCCGCGGCGGGAGGGGCTGTGCCGGCTCTGCATCTGCAGCCTCAAATGGCAGAATGCCTGGTTTGAAGTCATTCCACGGGAGCTGCAGAGCAGGAAAGGTCAGGGGGAAGCCCAGTGAAGAATTCCAGGGGGAATTCCTCAGCCTTGCTAAATCACTGTCCCCTCCCTTGGTTATTCTCCATCATTCATCAATTATTCTAAAAGTGACCAAGAATTAGAGGTCAATGTTTTAATCCTGTCCCCAAAAATGCCAGATATAAATCAGAAGCATCACTCCTGATTTAAAATTCCCAAATCCTGATATTCCAGCTGGAATAAAAACCCCATTAACTGACAAAGAGAACATTCAGAAAAGGCAATTTCCACTGAATGATTGTCTCAATCTTGGAAAACAAAATTCAGTTGCTGGTTTATCCACATGGCAAGAGCAGAAGGCTACAAATTTCCTCCTTCAAAACCTAAGCATGGGAAATTCAGGAAAAGCTTAGGAAGAATCAGAACAGGCACACATTTTAGACTCTCAAAAAACCACCTTGTATTAAGAAATAATTCAAAAAACACCTAAACTGTCCTTCCATGAGGGGAAAGAAGCACCAAGATATTCCTTAAAAACCTCCCCACTTCCAGCCAGACCACTGGGCTGCCACATTATAGGGATGATTTGGGATAAATGTGGATCAAGGGAGGAATTCCCAGGCTGGGACTCCATGGCTGGAACTCCTCCTCCAGAACTCCTGGCTGAGCAGATCCTGGTTGATCCCAGAACTGCTCCGAGCTGGGACCGTGTGGATGCACTTGGAAAAGAGATTTGGGATTCACCCTCCTGGGCATTTATGGTCTGCCACAGCCAGACCACCCAACATCCCTGACATCCCTGCTCCATGTGCAGCCTAAACTGGGAAAGGGCTGGAATCGGAGCCACTTTTCCAATTTATCACCTGGGCATCAGCACTGGAGGCTGCTGGATCCCTGGGAAGAAGGGATCAAACCCCGCAAGAGCCACTGATAAGATGCTGATAAGAGAAAAGCAAAGCACTGCTTAGAGCATTCTAAAGAAAAATTTGGGGCTTTTTAACCACTGAGACCTGATTTGCTGCCCTGTCATGCTTTGATCAACTACTCCAACTCCACATTATCTAACCTGCTCCATCTGCTGCTCCTTAAACACTGGAGGCAGAATCCAGAGCTCACTCAAGCAAGTGGATCAGGAGATGATTCACAGCCGGAGCGGCAGGAGCGGGGTCAGCACTGCGTGAGCACAGGATCAGTCAGGTTGGAAAAGACCTCACCACTGGATCCAACCTAAATCCAGTCCAACCTATGGTTTATAATCATTTCTAAGGAAAATCTGAATTTTGGGATGGCACAGACTTGACAGGAAGCAAAACCAGCACTAAAACCCAATTGCTATTTGAGAGCTCCACAGAGGATCGAGGTATTTTTTCCCTTTAACTCCTGTGGTTTCATTCCACAGAACGGGCATGAAAGGACAATTCCCAAAAAGAGGACAATCCCTAAAATCTTTGTGTTTCACCAACCACTGTTCCCATCCCAAAAACTTTAGGGAACATGAGAAATAATCAACAGGAGAGCAGAATGTGCTCGTCCAAGTCCAGGTCAGAGCCTCCTACCCAAACCCAGCCTGGCTTTGCTCCTCCTGTGAAGTGTGCTGGTTCCCACAGCACCAAAATTCCCGAAGGAAACCCACTGGAAATGTCATTCCTTCAACACTTCAGAGCCTTAGAACAATTTATCAACAACTCCAGGAACAACACTGTGCAAACAACGTCTCCAGAGCCACTGGAGAGTCACCGGAGCATCTTCTGGGGTTCAAGGAGCGACTGTGAGGAAAAGCCAACCCCAAAGCACAAACCCCTGGCTGGGATGATCCATCTAAAAATACCTACCAGGTTCTCCAGGTCAGAGCCACTAGAGCAGGAATATTTGTGTCTAACTGGAACAGGATGCCAGGGGTGAGAGCAGGGAAGCACAGCCGAGGCACCGGGGGTGGAAGCCATGCAAACACAGAGCTGGGGGGCAGGCAGGGCTCTCCCACCCCTGAGGGGACAGGGAGCACTGGTGGGACACACACGGCTGGGACACGGGAGCAGAGGGGCTGGGGGAGGTGGGAGCATGGAGAAGAACCTGTGGTGAATGTGGGACACAGATCAAAGCCCAGGTTCGTGGTTTAGGAAATGTCCTTCGGCACTTGGAGGTCTGAACCCCAAATCCACGGGAGAAAGAGGAGCACGTGGAGCCACCTGCCTGCTCACACCCACTGCAGCCCACGAACCAGTGCCAGGCTGCTCCACAATGGAATGTTCTGCTGTTGGACGGGATCTGCCTTCACTCTGGGCACATTAAGGGATTCTGCTGCCTGGAGTGGCCCCATCTTCACAACCAACCCCGGTTTGCCCTCCAAACTGGTTTTTCTTCTCTCCACGTTTCATATTTGTGACCACCACCAGCTTTTGAGTCACTCCTGGAGGCAGTGAATCCACTTCCATTTTAATTTAGCAAAACTAAGGAATTCTGTGGGTATTTAAGAGGCCAAAACTACAGAGAGAAGAATTAATAAATCCTCTGCCTTCCACCTAAAGTTGCGGTGTCTCTCTCAAACAGAGCCAAACCTGAGGAAGTTTTTACAGGGTAAAACCAGCAGGAAAAATCATAGCCCAGTGTGTGCTCCAGTGCTGCACTCTGGTCCTTGGGACTGACCAGTGGGGACAAAACCAAGCCAGAGTGATTGAGAAATCAAAGGTGAAAAAAATCAACATAAAACCCGAATTTGGATGTGCTGCTCAGTGAGAACTGAGAGTCTGCAGCAAGCTCTGCTCCAGGGGACAGTGCTGGTTTTTGGAGGCACACACAGCACAGCAGAACTCACAGAAGCAGGCAGGAGAGAGAGAGGTTAAGAAGGAATTAAGCCAAGGTTAAGGAAATCCAGACAATTCCTGCCACTCGGATCCAGGGCTGAGCTTACCATGACCTGGCTAATGAAGGAGACCTGCAGCTTCTGCCTGGGAACCATCAAGGGGCAGCACTTATTTAGAAAGGATCCTCCTTACAGCCTTCAACGTTCAGTGATGAAACAGAAAATGGATTTTCAGACTCTTGTGATGCTCTGGGAGAATTCCCTGCACTTCTTTTCTCCAAGTGGGATTTACAGAGCAGCCAGCTGGGGCTCTTTCAGAAGCATCAGTCGCTGAAAATGCACTTCCTTACACTGGGGCACCCTCAAAGTCTGCTTGTTTTTAATTTCTTGCTGCTGGCAGGTAAAAATCCCCCTTCAGAGGATCACACGCTCTCCCAAGTTGTGATTTCCATCCAGGACATGAGGATGTGTGAGGAGATACAGGCAGAGCAAGAAAAAGCAGCTGGCATGCAAGGGAGTGCGCTGGGAACCCATTCCCTGCCAGCCACAAGCTGCTCGTTTTTAAGAGCATTTTCTCCAGTGTTTCCTCTCACTGGGCGTGTTCCCACATAAAAAACGTCCTGATCTAAATCAGTTTGGGATATTTAGTGTAAATATTTAAACACTTAGTGCCCCAGTAGCTTTCCTGCTGCAGGAGGCACTGAAATTCCCCCTTTCTTGCCCTCCCAACTTCACACCCGTCAGCTCCCCTGGGATCCTGGGCATTGCAAGGGCTCTGCCTGGAGCTTCTGCCCACCAAACAAACACCACCCCGGTGTTCAACCAGCAGCCTGCTTCTGTGATTCTCTGCTCGCTAAAAAAGGCAATTCAGCAGCTCCTGAAACCCTGTGGGAGTGGGGATGGAAGGGCGGCCGAGATGGGACATCGGTGATGCATGAGGCACACACGGAGTCACAGTGAGACAACTATGGGGCAGTGATGGAGAATCCAGCTGAAAACACACACGAGAAGCAAGGCCTGTGGAAGCACAGAGTCCCTTACTTGAGGGGAGCTGCCAGGAGAGAAGCCTTGATTGGAGACAGGAGAGGTGGGAGACTGGTTGGCTGGGGAGCCAGCATTACTGCGGTACTGCTGGAGTGAGGCCTACAGAACAACACAGAATTAAACACCGTGGCATTGAGGGAGCCTTGGCAAATACAAACTTCTGGAGTGATGGAGCTGGGAGAAACCATCCTCTTCAGCTGCTGTGTGGGAAGACAGGATTATGTGAATGAGGGCTCAAAACGGGGAGAGAGCTCCGGGACAGCCCCGAGGCAGGGACGGGCACAGCTGGGAGCATTTCCTGCCTGTTCTCACTTAGGCTCGATTCAAAATAGATAAAAAAATCAGGTCAGCCAAGGATTTAGGGCAAAGAAGTCTCGGAGGCTGGGAATAATTCAAAAAGAATGTCATTCATGCTTCAGTTCAAGTGGCAGCCCCACGTCCGTGTTCACTGGGATCCTGCTCTGCCTGCAGCTGCGTTACCAGCACGGTGCAGGTGATAACACCTGGCTGATGAACCTGGGGTCCAAACCTGTCCCCACACAGCCCCACACCCCACTGCACCCCAGGACATGGAGCACGCACCCTCTGGGAATTCACACTGTGTTCTGCACGTTTCTATCTGTGATTTTTACACTCTTCTCAGGTGTCTTGAGCAGTTATTTTCAAAGATTTAATTTTTTTTCCCATCATAAAGAACCTTGTTTTGGAACAAATTAATTATATTAATGGTATTTAAATAATGTTGTACTAATTAATATAAAGAGTAGCCCAGCTCTTCTCATTCTACTTCCTTTAGAAATTAAGGGGTGATTGAGAAGAACCTGCAATCCAGTGAATTTAATCAGCTTTGCAGTGTGGGAGAACTCTGCACTGCCAATTTTTGACCCTAAATTCTGTAAATCCCCAGAAAATTTCCCTTTTCGCTCTGCATTGCCACTTACACCCTGTCAGCAGCCACCCAAACTACAAATAAATTTCAACTCTGCTTTACAAAACCTGTGTAAAAGTTGCCAGCAAGGCTGTGAGAGCTCCAAAGGCTTTTTGATAAAGTGGCTTTAAACCTGTTTATTTAGGAATTACTTCAGTTGCTTTAGAAGATAAGCACAGCAGCCTCAAAGTTCAGGTCATAAAGAGGTTTAGGATGAGGAAAGCAACACAGAAAGCAAAGGATGAGATCAGAATTATCTGTACTGGTGCTACATGAGGATTAGAATCAAAACAGGGACACATTTTGAGTGGGGTGGGATCCTTTCCACTGCTGGATTGTCCTTCCCTCTCCCCCTTCCCTGGAAGGGAAGCAGCTGCTCTCAAGGAGCTCAAACTGTTAAAAATTTCATCCACAACCAAATTCAGATCAACAGAATTGATTTGTTCTCATTCCCAAAGCCACTCCTGTCACTACAGCGCTGCCAGGACACCATGGGTGGGACAACCAGGACCCTCCAGGGGCAGGAGGAGCTGGGGGAGCTGGGACACCCCTCCCTCCCTGGCCTGAGACCCCTGATTTGGGATTTTCAGCTGCTCAGACAGAACATTTCCTCACAGACCACGTTAAAACAAGCAGGAAAAAGGGATCTCCCCACAGATCCTCGCTCCAGTTCTTCTGGGCACTGCAGGCAGCCACAAATCCCAATTTTGGAATAAAAACTCTTAACGTTCCTCAGAATAAAAGGGTTCTAAGTAGAGAAACTGTAGAAAATACCTGGTTCTTGACAACTTTTGGAAAATAAATTTTCCAGATGGTATTTAGACTGGAAAATGCCTGTTGTAGTTGGATTCTCTCTCAAGGCTCTGGGAGCTCCCCCAG
Organism: Cnemophilus loriae; assembly: GCA_013397755.1. Classification (NCBI taxonomy): domain Eukaryota; kingdom Metazoa; phylum Chordata; class Aves; order Passeriformes; family Corvidae; genus Cnemophilus; species Cnemophilus loriae. The sequence continues at coordinate 101,180 of VZTF01006006.1, forward strand.
TCTGTATCATGATGTGCTGGGGGGACACTGAACACCCTGAAAATCTCCCAGTAAATGCTGACAGATTTAAGCTGGGTCTAATCAAACCCGGGGCAAAATTTAATGTAAATTTTCCTCCAGAAAATATTTAAAGGTGGATTCAACCAAAACCATTCTAAGTTTTCTTCAGCCTCCCTAAAATTCTCATCATCACGGGGTTGTCCAAGCGGATTTCCCACCCCCCACTGTCCATTCCCAGCTCTTCTCGAGGAAAGCCCTTCCCAAACTCACCGAGTTGATGTCTATCCCCATGGAGGGCTGGCTCTGGCTCCCTGGAGGTGACTGGGGGATGGTGGAAGGTACCGTGACGGAGAGGGGGGGGAGCTGGGGGCCCCTCTGCAGCCCCGAGCTCGGCAGCAGAGGGGGGGTCTGGGGCAGGGAACTGACCACTGCTGGCTGCTGCTGCTGCTGGGAGCTGGTCTGGGTGAAAAAGGGGTACGGGGGGAGCTGCTGCTCCAGGGACAACGCATCCATGGCCACGGCCTGGAAAAGAAGAAGCAGCATCAGCCACGCTGGCAGGGCATTCCCCTTCGCACCAAGAAAATGGAGTCAGGCTCGGTTCGTGTTTTAAAAACGGCACCTAAAGGTTCAGAACACCAAGAAGCTGCTCTGAGATGTTCCTGCCCCTGGCAGGCGTGGGTTGGATGAGCTTTAAGGTCCCTTCCAGTCCAAACCATCCTGGGATTCTGTAATTCTGTATTTCCAAAGATTCGACATCACCTCCAGTGTATAAACCAATACTTTAAGAGCCTCGTAGTTGAACCTCAAGGTCAGAAATCACCAAGCTGGCCAGACACAGGGCCACAGTAAAAACAATTTAGAAGTTAACTGAGCTTTTCTCATGAATTAGAGAAATGGCTTTCAAATTTCACAGCTCACTTTGGGACAACACAAAAAAAAGTGGCCTCACAGATGGTTTTTATCACAGTTCTAGAAAAGAGGAAGTAAAATCTGTCCTCTCTACAAACCTCTCCTGTTATAAGGCTCTGAATTAAGGAACATCTTTAAAGGAGGAAACTACACAACAAGAGATGAAGTTCATGGAATCATGGGATGGTTTGGGTTGGAAAAGACCTTAAAGATCATATTGTCCCATGGGCAGGGACACTTTTCACTATCCCAGGGTGCTCCAAGCCCTGTCCAGCGTGGCCTTGGGCACTTCCAAGGATCCAGGGGCAGCCACAGCTTCTCCGGGAATTCCATCCCATTCCCTCCCCACCCTCCCAGGGAGGAGTTCCTTCCCAAAATCCCATCTAACCCTGCCCCGTGGCTCTTTGAGCCAAACTTCCAGCCTAAGCAGAGTAAAACAATGAAGCTGTGATTAGGAAAGATGAATTCCCCCCTGAATTCCTACCTGAGTGATGGGTGAGAGCGGGGACAGCGTGGGGGACATTTGCTGGGACTGAGGTCGCCGCGAGTCCGCGCCCAACGACAGGGGGCTCACACTGGGCTGGCGGTGCTGGGACGGGGCCGGCGTCGTCGTCATTCCTGCTGGGAATAACAAACCACCCTCAGCAGGGACACAGCCAGGCCCTGGTGAGATTTGCACCCAAAGCGATTCCCTAAACCGGGAAAAATGAGAGGCCTGAGAGGACAACACCGGAGGCGCCTCGGCCGATCGGGCGGGAGCTCGTTAGGTGATTTGTAATTAATTTTGTCAGGTTGAAGAGCATCAGGGTGAGAGGAAGAGCCCCGCGGTTTGTCCTGGCTCAAACCCAGGCGCGGTTGGTCAGGTTGGTGGCCAGGATGAGGAACTGGAAGAGGCAGAGCAGCCTCAGCAGGTCCAGGCACCACAGGCACCGTGCTCGCGCACCCGCGCTCGCCGAGGCCAGGGAAAGCAGGTTCTGCTCTGTTTGTTTGGGAATGAGATAACAGATCCTGGAACCAGGCTTATCAGAGGGCACCTGAGGTATCGTAAGAGCAAACACCTCTTTAATGGAAAAAGCAGAGGCAAAACTGGTTACGCAGGAAGAGCTCCATTTTTAATGGCACACCAGGGCAGGAAATACCCACCACACTCCCGAGAGCCACGACCCAGCAGGGGGCAGGGATAAACAACCCGAATATTGTCATTTTGTTCAGATCAAGCCAAAAATCTGGGAGTTTAGGAACCTCCCCTCTCTCGTGCTTCACCCGGGAGGACCCGAGTCGCCCTGGGAAGGGATCTGAGGCCAAGCGAGCGGGAGCTGCTCCCCGGAGCTGCCGGAGAGCGGCGACTCACAGGAGCCCGGAGCCCGCGGGCACTTGGCAAAGGCTCAGGGCTCCTGGGCAGGGAGCCAGGGAGCCAGGAAGGCCAGGCTGCCAGGGAGGCGGCAGGAAGAGCGGCTCAGGCCAGGCAGGTTCCCAGGCAGGTTCCCAACCCAGCACCGGCTCCGGGACGGGCGGGAGGGACCCGACGCCCTCCGGGCACCGATGTCCTGGCACCTGGCAGGTGGGTGGTGGCTTCCCCACCTCCCCTCGGGGTGCTGGGGCACAGCCTGGGCTGCTGGCACATTCCTGAGCAGGGCACAGGGTCAGAAGCCTTCACGGAGGTTTGAGCTGCAAGGAAAGGTTGCGAAAATCGGTTTGAAAAGCACCAAACCCTGCGTGTGGCCATGGATAAAGCGTGGGACCATCTCCAGAGAGAAGCAGGAATAAAATCAACGAGTAAATCTTTAATTTGTTTTGTCTTTGATAGATCAGAGAATGTTTTTAAAGCAGTTTCAGATTTACCAGGGTGGAGATCCACTGTGGTTTCAATCCTAATTTCTAAACCCATCCCCGAAACTTTGGAGACCAAAAAACTCTTCCAAGGATGCTCAAAGTGCTGCCTCACTCTGGCCTCAAATGGTTAAATCTTTTTTTGCTTCCCAAACTCACCTGCTCAGCCACAGCCTGATTACAGCAATTTCCTTTTCCCAGTGCAGGAGAAGTGGGAAAGGGAATCCTGCCCAGCACAGGAAATATATCTGTATTTTTGGATACAACTCCTCATTTCTATTCTAGGAATCAACAGATTTGCAACTGTCACTGGTAATAAAAAAAAAAAAAAATCAACCTTCTTCATAATTATTTATCAGTGAAATTACTTAAAAAATAGCAAGCAGTAATTAAAGTATTGATAATAGACTCCAAAAGGATCCTGACATTAAAAAAAATGCTGTACTAAAGGAATGGAAATAAAAGGGCTGCTGCAGATATTCTCATAACACGAGGGATGGTGGGGTTCAGCACAAGGAATTCCAAGAGAGGAGAACTCCAGTCTTGCACATTAAAACAGAAATAAATAAACATGAAAAAAACCCCCAAAACAAATCCCAAGCAAGCAGATTTGGGCACCAAGAACACGAGCTAAAGGTCCTGTAAGTGAATCTTTCCGTACATATCACCCAAAGGAGCAGCGCGGCCAGGCTCCCTCTCGGCCAGGACAACGCTCCCCGAGCTCCCTGGCGGCGCCGTGCCCTCAACCCTGGCGGCGCCGTGCCCTCAACCCTGGCGGTGCCGTGCCCTCGCCCTGGCGGCGCCGTGCCCTCGCCCTGGCGGCGCCGTGCCCTC
>VZTF01006006.1:104853-129997 GCA_013397755.1 Cnemophilus loriae
GGATCAGGGCTGTAGTGTTCTCCTGGTCAGCTGATGGAAAAATGCTGAATTCGGGGAAAAAAACCCACAATTAATTATCATTTCAGCCTGGAGAGAGCTTTTTAAAAAAAATAAAAATAAAAATAAAAATAAATAAAATAAAATATAACATAACATAACATAACATAACGTAACATAACATAACATAATATATTTTAATAAATAATTTTCTATATAATAAATAATAATAGATTTTTGATATAATAAATATTTAATATATTTAAAACACATATTATTATATTTATATATTGTTAAAATATTTACGATATAATAAATTATTAATACAGTATTTTAATAATACAATAAATTTATTTATTTAACAAGGAATTCCATAAAGAAGATATTTTTGAGCTTTTAAAAATGCATTTAACAAGAAATTCCGTAAAGAAGATATTTTGCATTTCTCATCCTCACAGAGGGTCTTGTTTCATACCCAGAGCCTTCCCAGAAAATTCCAAAGCAAAAGGAGATTCAATACACGACATTTTTTCTCAAAGATCTCAGTGCTCTTAAAATAAAAATTGCTGAGAACTTACTTGATTCCTGGAACTTCACAGGATTTAGGTCTTGATGACCCAGTCTACAATAGAAGGGAGAGAGATTTAAAGGCAAAGATGCTGCTGGAGGGTATTGCCTCGGAGATATTTCAATTAATAACTTTAATTTAATCATTTCTGTGCAAGCTCTGGGAGCTCTTAGAAGATATTTATCTTTTTTTTTGCTTTATTGGCCCAACGAATCTTAAATTTCAAGAGTTTCTCCTCATATAATCAGCGCATTCACACACACACCAAATCCTTTCTGAGCTAATGTTTATGATTTGTTTTTAATACAGCATTTAATCTCCAATCTCCTCAAGTAGTTTGTTCATATTGACAGTAATTAAAGCATTCACTTATCTAAATAAGTAAATAAAATCTCCACACTTTGAAAGGCGCAATTCCCACCTTTTTAGTGTCCCAGCCTTGCTTAGAGAGGGTTTTGTCTGCATCAGAGGTGGTTTCTTCCATCCCAGGGACTGTCAGCAATAAAACTAAAAACAAAAAAAAGAGATCAAAAGGAATCATTAATAATCAAAAATGTTCAGCTTCTCACTGAGACATTCTCAGATTGGAAGTTTAACCTTTGGAAAAATCTTATTAAATTTAAATTATCAAGGAGGAGGAAACAGTTGCATTCTATTGTTTAAAAACCCCAAAGATTCCAGAAATCAGACAGAAACTTATTTAATTAATTAATTAAATCATCGGTGAGACTTGAAAAAAAACCCCAAATAATATTTAAAAACTTCTGGCCTCCAGCTGATTCTGCTTAGGTGCCCATGGAAGGGTTTATGTGGGACCTGGTTTCCCCATCTTTCGCATTCTGCACAGGTGATGAAGACCCTGAACATCCGAAGGGCATCCAAGAGGACAATTCCAGCAGGGAAAACCCAACCCCGCCTCCCTGGGATGGAGAAACACCACAAAGCTCTCATTCTGCCCATCTCACGGACATTTCTTTGTTGTTTAAAGGCGGCAAAGAAACAAAAGAAAACAGCCCAGCCAGAGAGAGACGAATCAATAAAAACATCCCCCCGCGATGGGTGTAAATCCAGATTTCTGGAATCCTGACCATGTCCCAAGGATTTCCAGCTCCAGAGCACAGGAAGAGCTGCAGGGCAGCACAGACGTGTCCAGGGGCTGTGCTGTGAGGCTCTGGGTGCTTGTTGAAGGATTCAGTTTGGGAGCTTTCCTTAGGATCAGGGAATATCGAGGCTGGAAAAGACCTCCAGGAGGATCAATTCCCGTTCCTCCCTGCCGGAGCAGGCGCAGGGCCCAGCAGAGGGCACCACAACTGTGGCCTGGAACTGCTCTGGGATCGTTTGGAATCTGCCTCCTCCTCCCCGGGGATGTTCCCCAGGCATCCCCAGGCCAGGAACAACCTCGGGATGAAGTCTCTGCTCCGTCCCGACCCGGTGCCTCCGATGGAAACGCTGGGAATTCCACACTGCTCCAGAAGTTCCTCCAGAGCTCTGGGAGTGCTGAGAACTCAGCACCAGAGTCCCACCAGCCCACAGGATCCTCCCCAGGGCAAGAACGACAAAATCTGGGGCTCAGGAAAATGTTCTCCCTGAGTTTCGTGTCATTTTCCTGGATTTCAGCAGCCAGGAAGGTGAATGTGATCCAGCTGTTGTGCCACTGGATGCAGAAGTGTCAGCACTCCTGGATTTTACACATGCGTGGAGCCCAATCCACGGGGATTCCATTGTTATAAATCTTTTCATCCATTTTTTTCCTGCTCACCTCTTTTCTGCTGCATGTCCTGCGACCCTCCTGAGAAGGATTCCTGCTGAGCTGGAGTCATGGTGCTCTGGTGCAAGGCAGAATCAGAATTTGTCCTGAGAGAAAGCAAAACCCGCAATATTTTTATTGTCAGCTTCTCTAAATAAAAGAATTTTCCCCTCAGATAAACACAGCAACTCAGTAAAACCTCAATATTGTGCATTAAAACCCAAAAATCTATATAAGGCAGAAACCAGGCAGAATTTCCTTGTGAAACAATCAATTTGCAGAACAAATTAGTTCAAGTTTGAAGAGCAATTGTTTCAAAAATGGGATTGAGAGGAACACAGGAGAAATTGGTTGCCCTTGTTAGAAGAGAATTTGATCTGCTTTGTTCAGACTAAACACGATCAAATAATGCCATTTTCAAGCTGTTTAGCCATACTTTGGTTGTTGTGATTGAAAAACAAACATTCCTGGTTGGGAGGAGGGAAAGGAATGGTTCAGGATGTTGTGGAACGGGGATTTTCATGGCCAACACATCTCACGACGAACTTTGTGAGTGTGGCCACTCTCAAAAAGTGTAACTTGGTGTTCCTTCCCTCTGGAACATTCCCAGCCCAGCCCAGTTTCTGCACCCAGAGAAATACCCAAGTCTTGGGCTGTGCCTGGGAACTTCTGGATTTTTAAAGATTTTTAAAGATTAAAGATCTACCTTTCAAAAGGTAACATTAAATTAAGGTATCACTTGCTGACACCTTCCTTTTAAAGCTCATCTAAAATGAGCACAATGGAATTAAAAACCCCACCTCTGAATTTCAAAAGGCACAATTCCAACCTGCTGCACCTGGAAGTGTCAGAGAACAGCCCGAGCCCCCCAGGATGGTGGCACCCACCTCCTCCAGCTCGTGTCCGACGGCGGTGACAGGTACACGGTGCCGTAGGGGCAGCTGTCCACGTGAGCCAGGGTTAAGGCAGCAACACCTCCCACTCCAGCAGGGAATCTTTTCCCAAGAATAATTCCAATTATACTCTCAGAACCACTAAACTCACAGATTCTCCACGGGGAACTTTAAAAGGATCTCAACCCAAAGTATTACCTGGATTGTTGTAATATTTGAGCAATAAATACCCTTCCATTTAACTCCTGGTCCCTCCACCCTCCTGTCACACATCCCCTCCAGCCCCATCAACCCCATTTGATTTTAAACCTGTCAGAAACGAGCAGCTCGTTCCCGTTCCCAAATGCCAGAAGGATGAATCAGCCTGCACTGAAACGCACGAGGAGCTGCAAAGGAGAATCCCGGGCTGCCTTTGCTCGGCTCTGAAGGGAAGCTCCATTTCCCCAAGGCAGCCCTGGCCTTTCAGGGAATCATGGAATGGTTTGGGCTGGAATTAGAGGATCCAGAGCTGGCAGTGAGGGTGCAGCCAATCCCACTGTGCATGTCACCAACATGAAATGTCCTCAAACCAACCCTGAGGATGCCACCTGCCATTGGTGTCCACCTGGACACTGAGCCACTGACCACAACTCTTTGGACACATCCATCCATCCACCTCCTGATCCACTGATCCATCCACCAAATCCACTTCAGACAAAGGACATCCCCTGGGCCAGTGGCAAATGCCTCACACAAGCCCAGCTGATGATGGCAGCAATCCCATCAGAGAAGGCCACCAAATTTATGGGGCACCTGTGCCCTGAGTGAAGCCCTGCTGGGTGTCCCCAGTCCATCCAGGCATCCCTCAGCTCCATGTGGATCAGGATCCCCACGGAAAGCCAAGGAAAGGTGAACTCGTACTTTACAGCCAGGAGGTGTTTACGGACCAGGACAAGCAGTGACACGGAGCTGGGAAGCGACTCCGGCGCCGGGTGAGGAGGGGAGGAGAAGGGAACTGTGCACACCGAGGGCAGCGCGGATTCCCAGCCCTGCTCCCAAGGATATCTGCCTGCCGTGCTTGTCCACGGAGAGCGGGCGGCGGTGGGGCGAGCCCAGGCGGTTCCGGTCCCGGTACACCCTGTCCACCAGCCCGTGGTGCCGCGTGGTCCTGCTCGTGTCCAGCGCCGACGACTGGAACGGAGTCTGGGAGAGACACAGGGATTATCCACAGGGAAACAGCCCCCAGCCTGCCCAGAGCCTCCTCCTCCTGTGCCAGGCCGGGCTGTTCTAAGGAATCAGACTCAAAAAAAACGATGTGGACGTTGTGCCATCCGTTTTTCCTCCGCCAGCTTTTTGGGAAAGCTGCCTCCTCCGGAAGGGGCCATGCTGGAGCTGCCCTGGCCTGGCTCAGCGCTGCCCTCACACCCTGGCACCCCTGAAGCCCCGGGGGTGAGCGTGGCAGGAGCTGCCAGCTGGTGCCCACATGCCCTCGGTGCAGCATGCAGGGCGCATCCAGGAGGAACATGCCGACATCCAGAGCCCGGCCCCAGGGCAGGAGATGCAGGGAGGGGCTGCACGCTGAGCTCAGCATTCCCCAGGACACGCTGCCTTCTCGGGGCTGCCTCTCACCCCCCTTGCAGGAATGTTTAAAGGGGACACTGAGAGAATGAAAAGAAAAAGAAAAGCAGTTTCCTTCCTCCTCTGTCTAGAAAAGGCATCTGATGGTTTTGAAGTGATTTTCAGCTCCTTCCGTGACCCGAGGTGGGACGATCCCACTTGGACTCTTATCAGCACTGACATCCTGAGCGGTTCCTGAGCAGATGATTTCAGAGCAGGAGGATGGCAGGGGAAGGACAGGGAAGATGAATTCCCAGGCTAAACTGGAAAACTTTCACGTTCTCCACAGCCCTTCCCAGTGTATACCTGGGGGGGGACAAAGGAAGTACCGAGGGGTCAATCTCTGCTCGTACTCCACCAGCAATTTATGGCTCTCCAGGGAGAAAAAACCTCCCCAGCCTTGCACTCGCTGCCAATGTGAACAGCTTTGCTGAGTCCCTCAACACCATCTGTTTGGAAATCCAAAATTTCCTCCTCCATTCAGGTGCTGCACGTGGCAAATGCACTGTCCTGTCTGCCAAGCCATGAAACCATCTGGCTCCCACATTCATCCCTTTTTTTTTGGTTTTTCTTTTTTTTCCAAGTGTCAGCTTTGGCTGTTGAAAAGATTATTTCTATAAAGCTTTGCATTTATTTTGAAAGGCTTTGTTTGGATGAACTTTTTAAAGAGTCTTTCTACTATTTTAAACTCTTTTCTCTTCAGCAAATATTGGGCTCCTCACCCTCTCTGCACACACAGGCTGTATTAACAGAGCTGCAGAAGGGCTGTGGTGTTTATTTTCTCATTTCAGGGCCAACATTTTAAATGCAGCAGAATATTTAAGGCAACAGGGGACTAGAAAGGAGCACAGTGACTTTTTACAGGACTCTCAGCCCTTCAGATCACAGGGGTTTGTGCTTCACTTCCTTGCTTGTATGAAGGCTGAGAAATCTCCAATAGAATCTCAATTTTAAGGGTTTTAAATTCAAACACGGGGCTTTCATCTCTGCTGCAAGCACTGAACAACAATCCCCACAGAGGAGTGGGAATATTCATCATTCCAAAGCAACAAAAGGTCTCAAACTCCTCCTCTGCTCTGCTATTACAGCCCAAAAGGCAGCAAAATCTGCAAAGATGTGCTTGGAAGGTCAACAGGAAAAGCAATTTCCTAAGTCAGCGGTGTCAGCACAGTGCTGCTAAAAAAGGAGCAGCCAGCCCGGAGCACAGGGAATGCAGAGCTCACCTGGAATTTAAAGGGAGGCCAATGCATAGAACTATAAAGACAAAAGTTCAACGTAAAAACAGCTATTTCTTAGGTTTTCCCTTGTTTTGGCACGATTTCCTTATTAAAAACACAACAAAAATCTCATTTGAGTGCAGCAGTGGCACAAATAAACAGGGAACGCGTCCCAGCTCGGGGCTACAGTTTAGAGAGAGAGGGATTTGGGGGCAGTGCTGTTCCCTGGCTTTCCAGGAATGAAGATCCCAAAAAAGTCCTGAACTCAGGGAAACAGAAAACACCTGAGGAAATGGGTATCACCTCCAACAGGTCTGGCTTCTCTCAGCAACCTTCCTGTAAAATTTATTTAGGGCCAAGCACCAGGCCAACGTGCCTGGATTAAAATTCCCCGCCTCTGCATGGCGTGAGATATTTAACTTTAGGGAAAAAAATGGATTAAAAAAAATTTAACAGATCTGAGCATCAATTTTAGTTGGAAAAATGAAGAACTCAAAGGGTCTCACTCCCCTGAAAAACATTCAGGGGTTTGAGACCAGACCCGAAACCCCCCAAACCACGAAAAAAGCAGCTCAGTACAGACAGGAAGGAAAAAGCTCAATGCTCTCCAAGTGTCCTTTCAGGAATTATCAAGAAATAAACCCAGGTGAGGTGGATGAGGGGGAAGGAGGAGTGGTACCTACTGCTGGTTGATACTTTGGTGCCTCCTGGTGCCAAGCAGGATTTGGGAATTCATTCTGCCCTTCCCCACGGATTTAAACATGCAGGCTGAGTGCACATGCTCAGAGATTGCTGAAACCACAGGCCAAGACTGGATAATCCCCTGTCTGCACCAAAGAAACCCCGAAAAATCATAAAGAACCACATGACAGCAAGTCCAGGGAGTCTGCACAGGAATTATTTGCATGTTCCAGACTGGGATGCACGGCAAAACCTGGATTTGTGGGCCAGCCCAGCAGTCCTGTGGAGCTGGGGGTGAATGAAATAACTCCTGTGCACGGCAGAGCAGGTGTGCTGAAATACGTATCCACCTGGGCAAACAGGACCAGTCCTAAATACGTATTTGCACAAACCTAAATACTTGTTTACCAAAGAGACAGGAACTGCTCCAAAGGCTTCAGCCAGAGCTCCGTTGTGCTGCAAATCAAAGAAGCAGAGATGCTCAGACACCAACGCTCTCAGCAGGCACAACCACCCAGGCTCTGCCTTCACACACTCCCAGAGTCATTTGCAGTCGTGCTTTGAGCTTAAAATTGGAAAAACCTGGAAAGCTTTCCCCACTGGTACAAACACATGGGGTTGTTTTGTTGCTTGTCACCATTTGTTATCTGCAACAACATCAATTTGAGGTTTTTTTTTTTTGTAGTGTGTGTGTGTGAAAAATATAGAAAACCCCAGGATTTAAGGACAGTTTGTTTCTGTCTCCTCCTCCAGCCATTCATAAATTGAATATTCCCTTTCCAGCAGTCAGGATTAAAACAACCAAGGTAAAAACCACCAGGGATGGCCAGCAGGCACAGAAACACTGAAATATTATTGTTTAAAAGGAATTCTGAACCTCCTTAACAAAGAGCTGAAGAGGAAAACTTGAACAGAGCAGACGTTGTGGAGTAACACTGAGGACTTCACTCCACTACAAACCTCTGCTCTGTATTCCCCAAAGAATTAAAGATTAAAATAGACTTTTGCCTCTCCTCTTGCACAAGATTCAAGCTTTTAACCTGCCCAAATTCAGCTGTCTGCACCTATTTCAAGAGGCAGTCAGAGGAGGTCAGCAAGAGTTTCTCCATCTTTATTAAGCAGCCTTCCTCAGAAAACCACAAACTGCAAAATCTCCTTCCTACCACATCCTCATGAGCTCAACTGTAACTGTGACTGCTCAAAAAAGGAAAACCAGTGCAGAAGTGTTCATTGTTTTGAGCATTCTGTATCAACTAAAGGTGGAAATCAGGAGTCTCCACAGGATCCACCAACTAATCCTGTCCATGTGCAAAACCTCCTGTCCAAACATGCTTCAAACAGCAAAATATTCACCTGGAACTCTGATTTTCTGTTTATGGTGCATCACCCCTGGAGTCACAAAACCCAGTCAGGACATTCTCACATTTCCTTTTCAGCCAGCCCAAAACAAAGTGATTATTCTGATACCACTTTGTGTCCCACTGCCCTCCTCCTCTCCCAAAATTACTCCCACAGAACATCCACACCAATTCCTGCACTCCCCAGCTCCCAACATCACCTGTATTTCCTTCCACTTTGCCTTGAATTTACAGCATCTTCCCAGATTTCATTAGGAACTGCATCTCTCAGAGTATTCTCGACCCCAAAGCATCACAACCAGGGACGGGAGAACTAAAATCTACCACAATTCCAACAAAAAAACACCCACACATCCCAATCCCATCCCAAAGGAGCAGAAGTTTTTAAACCAGGGTGCTGAGTTCTGCCCCAGCAGCTGCCTCAGGAGCTCCAACCAGCATCCAAGCACAGAATTCATCAACAAAGCCGAGGAAAAACCCTTCGAGCTCACCTGGAAGGGGAGATCCATGGCACTGTTCCCAATCTGATTCACATTTGGCAGCGACCCCCCGTAGTACTGGCCACGACTCTGCCCCAGTTGCAAATATTGGGTTTTCTGCAGCTGTAGCTGAAAGAAAAGGAGGAAAACATCATTGCAACTCTTTTAACCAGCACAAGTTGACACTGTGATCCCTGAGGATGGAAAGCACTAAAAGGCATCAACCCAACTTTTACAAAGGAGTATCGACCTTCTCCACAAGTTCCTTGCACCAGGAAAAGCCCTGGAGAAAGGGCAGGGAGCGATTTCCAGGGAAAAGGCAGAGCCAGGTTTTGAAAGAAAGGACAGAGAGGCTTTCACAGAAAACCCCTTCAGCCAAGGAATAATCAAACCACCAAGAACTCTCTGCTGGACAGGTAAAGCTGCAAATGAAGGGGATGGGCTGCAAAGCTTCACTGAATTCCAGGGATCGCTCTCCAGTAAAATATTCCAGGCGTTTGCCCATAGCTGGAGACGTTTCTGGATGTTTACATGGGATGCTGAGGGGTGCTGAGGGGTGCTCAGGGATATTCAGGGGTGCTCAGGGGTGCTCAGGGATGCTCACAGTGCCCACACCACCCTACCAGCACCAAGACAGGACGCAGAGAAAGGGCCCAGCCTGTTTATTCCATGCCAACACTCTGGGGTGCATCCATGGATCACAGAATTCCAGAATGATTTGTGTTGGAAGTGACCTTAAAGATCACCTCATCCCACCCCTGCCATGGGCAGGGGCACCTCCCACTGTCCCAGGGGGCTCCAGCCTGGCCTCGGGCACTTCCAGAGATGCAGGGGCAGCCACAGCTGCTCTGGGAATTCCATCCCAGGGCCTCCCCACTCTCCCAGGGAAGAACATTGTATTCAAACAGTCCCTGAACACAAGCTCACCCTGAGGACAGCTCACGCGTTTTCCTGACATTCAAACAATTCCTAGAAAACCCAAATCCCTTTTATTCACAGAACTTCCCCCAGAAGCCACCAATTTCCAACCGCACAGACAATTAGTATCTCTGTGCTTGATCTGAGGGACCAAACTCATCCCTGACTTAGGAGATGCCTCGTGGAGGTGAAACCTCTCCACGGAGCACAGAATCCCAGGATCATTCAGGTGGGAAAACAGCTCCAAGATCGTGCCCAGCCTTTGACACAGGGTGCTCTCAAAAGCCTCAGCTCCTAGGGCAAGACACCACCCACAAAGTGGCTGAGGGGTTTTTTTTCTTAAATAAAGTGCAAATAATCCCCTCAGGCCAAAGATTTACAAAACATTCCCTGTTTTCCCTATCAAATGATTCAGAAAGATCCCACGAAAGGAGCGGGAAAGGCCCCCCTGCTTTTCTTGTGCAATCTTTTGCCACGCAACTCCTGAAGCAAGACGTGAAATTAGAGAAACCCTGTGCTGGTAGTACTTAATGAGTCACAGCCCCTCCAAGTCACAGCACAAAAAGCACAATATCAGAACTAGCTGTGCTTTCTCCCTGGCCCCTGCATATGTTTTTGTTGTTAAANNNCCGTGCCCCTGCTTATTTTTTTTTTTTTAAAAAAAAAAAAAAAAAAAAAAAAGCCTTGTTTGGGATTTGGGCCAAACACTGAAGTAACTATTTCAACAGGTGTTGGTTTCCTTTCAGAACCTCCGAAAGGCACCCAGGGAGGAGGAGGGGGTGGCTCTGTGTTTCTTTTAGGATTTGGGTTTTTCTCAGGATATTCCCACCTCAAGGCAGCACAGGCCAGGGAGGTCAGGAGCATTTGTCTTTGTGCTGCACTCCCATGGAAATGAGGCGGCCCGAGAGCCGGGGAGCCCGGCCGTTCAATGGCTTGGCTGCAATCATTAACTTCAGCACCGATAAACGCTCCTGGAGATCCGTGCCAGAAGGAAGAGAAGTGACTGCTGCTCGCTGCTCTCATCCATCAGCACACGGCAGGGAGAGCCGGGCTCGCTGCTCTGCTCAGCCTTTCAAGAGAGAGCGGCCCCCAGACTCCGCATTTATTGGAGCCCATCAACAACTGCCACTTGCAATCTGCGAAGATCAAGTGTAAGCAGAGCAGGATTTGTGTCCTGAGCGCCTCCAGCTCCGGCTTTTTAGCAGGAAAAGAAAGTTAGTTTGAATCCGAGGGCCTCGCTGTCATTCCAGCAGGAAATCGGGAGTGAAAGCAGCTCTGGTTTTTCCCTTCTCAGCAAAAAAAAGCTGCAAATTTCTCTGAGACACCTCAGTGCACAGTGGGAAGCAGCACCAAAATCCAGAATAAAAGTTTGGGAAGGGACCTTCAATATTATTTAATTCCATCCCACACCTTCCACTCTCCCAGGTTGCTCCAACCTGGCCTCGGACACTTGCAGCAATGGGAAATCCACAATTTCTCTGGGCCGTCTGTGCCAGGGCCTCCCCGCCCTTTAGGAAAACAGATGCTGTGACTAAAATGAAATTTCATTTTCCTCTCCATCCACCCTGCGAGGTGGAGCAGGTACACGGCACAACTGGGGATGAGCTTCTGAGAGCGCTTTGATTTCAAAAGGAAACAACACAAAGGAAAAGCCTTTTCTTAATAGAAAAATTCAGATGACTCTGGAAATGTTACCAAGTCTCACAGCAGCCCCAGGGTTGTCTCCTGGGGTTGGATTCAATTAGTGCAGCTTGGATTCTGCAGGAATTTCGACAGGGAAGGGCGATAAGGAATTACTGAGGGCTCACCAGATTTATTAATTTCATGAACCACCCGAACTCGGTGACTCTGCACTGCAGCTTTTCCATTTCTCTGTGATGTGGCCAAGAGCAGCTCCCTGACAGCTGAAAACATTGCTAAATATCCCAGTTCCTTCCCAAGAAAGCTTTTGGTAAGGAAGCAGCTTTTGCTTGTTAAACCACTTTATTTCTGCTTGGTTTTCTTGTTCTGAAGAAATGTTCCCCAAACGCCACAACCAAATGGAATCTGTAATTTTCCTTCCACCAGCATTTCTCTTACTCCATTTAACTTTAAATCTTCATTTTTCTTCTTTAAAATCCAATTTAATCATGAAAAATTAAGTAATTTATGTGAACATTTATATGAAATACATCAATTTTTCCACTTGGGTTACCGTTTGCTGGACCCACAGCTGTGTTTGTAGGGAGAGGTCCAAGTTCTCCAATTAAAAAAAATAATAAATAAAGACAGAAACAAAACCCTAAATACAAATCCAGTTTTCCTACAGAGTTCCTAATATGCAGAGGGGAATCAAATAAAGCATTTACTAAGAATTCAACACTTTAAGTTATTGAAATTCTTCCCCAAAAAATTCTGTGTAAATTACAACTTTGTGGGCAGAACTTATTGGGAAGTTTGGCGACTTTGGCACTGTAAATCAACCCGAATCCACTGTAAAGGTTTCTTTTAAGATGCCTTTTTTTAACAGATGAGATTTGGACTGCCAGAACCAGAATAGAAGGGTGGAGTGTCCGTTTGATAAAACCCCGAGATATCTGATGACTACAGGAAGCAAAGATTCGGTGATAACGGCTTTTTCACCGCCTTGCAGTTTCCATACCCAGCTTTCTTACAATTTCATTTTTTTCCCCTTGCAAAAACCCCTTTCTGTTTAGCACCTCCAGCCTAATAAGCAGCAAAAGCAGCGCAGATTAAAATTAGAAAAGCATTATTAAAGCTTAATTGAGACTTCGGTTCTGCTGGCAGGACTAAGGGGGAGTTTCAGGGGAGCATTACTGGGAAATCCCGTTGTGCTGAGCAGCCTTTGCTCGGACAGGGCTGAGATTTCCCGGGGAATTTGCACCCGGAGCACCCAGCCCCGCTGCGGGACCCGCGACCGGCGTCAGGAGCGGGTTTTTGACGCGAGGAACTTCCCAGTGCCTGTGCTGGGCGGCAGCAGAAGGCGAAGAGGCTCCCGAAGTCCTGCTCTGGCTTCTCTCTGCAGCGTGGAATTAAACACCAAGTCAAACAAACCCTGCGGTTCCCGCTGCGATCCCGGCGGGATTGGTCTCTTCAAGGGAGATTTCTCCCCATTCACAATCCTCGTGTTGATAAGAAAAGCAAATAAAAGCTTAAAAAGAAAGAGACCTTAACAGCGATTTAATGATTCGAGTTTAGATTTAGTAGCAGCGCTGCCACGAGCTACAAATCACCCCGTTAACCCTTAACTACTGAAAAAGTTCTTTAAGGTGCCAAAAACTCTCGGAACACCCAGAGCTGGGCTCCTCAAGGGAACCCTTTTCCGTTAATAGTCCAAAATCCACGTTAAAATTTGGATTTTAAAAACTCAACACTTGTTACTCAAATAATTACTAAAATTAATACACATTCAAATAACTGCTCGTTTATGAAACCACCCTCCCTGACAACTGCCTGGGATTTCTTTAACTCAGTGAGGAAGGAATCACGAACGAACAAGAGAAAATCCTGGTAAGGCAAGGAAAAGGCAATTTCTGTGTCGGCCACCATTTCGTTAATTCCAGCAGCTGCCGGTGCCTTGCCCCAGCCCCAGCCCCAACCTGAAAATTCAAATCAGCAATGAGCAGACACAAAGTTCTGAGCACAGAGCAAGTTTCAGGGGCAGAGGATTTGGTTTTAGATCCCAAACTGTTCCCATCTCAGGGATCCTCCTGGAAAACGGGAATAATCCCAGCAGAAGAATTTTGGAAAGGTTGTTTTGGAACTCCTCGCACTCCTCCCCTGCGGGTTTAATTATCCCATCAGCAACTCAAAGTTTGAGTGGTGCTCCAAGCCTGGAGCAATCCAGGGAAAAGTGGGGATAAATGAAGATATTCCAGAGGCTCCCAGTCAGCCAGCACCACCTCTGGATCTCACTGGGGGAGTGAGGATAAATTAATTAAAATATCCTGCTGCTCCCAGAGAGGAGATGAATGAAGACTGGGAAGACTTTTGGAATGCTTGACTTTTCAATCTCTATAATGCTCTTAGAGCTTGAGTGAATCCTGATTGCTTTAGAATTTTATCATGTTTCAGGTAATTTATTGCAAATAATTACAAATACTTCCATTATTTACATGTTACTGATATAAATTCACCCATGCTGTTATCAAATAGTTCAACAGGTGGCTGAAGAGATGGATTTGCAAGTTTAGCTTTTTATTTTAATTTCCCGTGTAATTAAAAATTAATAATATGAAATCTAACAACAGCAATACTTCCACCCCAGCAGGCAGCTGTAATATGTAAATAATATATTTTATCTTCAATGCCCTGATAAATGGGGGAAATGAACTTTACGGTGCAAACCCACACGGTTTAAATTGTCTTTCAGAGCATCTCAGAGAAAGAAAAAGGTGTGATAACACCAAAGCACAGCTTGAATTCTGTGCTACAACACCCGGATCCTCTAGGAAAGGGCTTGAGACAGAGGGAGACAGAAAATATCAGGGATTCCAGCGAGGTGAGCAGGCCGCTGCCAGCCCAGAGATAAAAAAGGGGGCTCTGAAATCCAAATCAGTGCCTGTGTGAGCACCCTGGGAGTGCCACCGGTGCCTTCTTCGGGGGTAATTCACAGCCACGAGGAAGAGGGAAGGGGATCCAGAGAGCACAGGCAGCTCCTTCGCGCTCCCCAGCCTCATTTATCAGCATGAAGAGCAGAGCAGCCCCTGCATTTCTCTCGGACCGGGCTGTCACACTCAGGAAGAAGGAGAATTTCTAAAGTCACCGATTTCCTGCAGTTTCCAGCCGCGCTCCAAGAGCAGCAGAGGCTCCAAAGGCGCAGCTGTTCCTCCCGGGAAGGAGGGGAGAGGAAATGAAGGCTGAAGTTGAGAGGAAAGGGATAATCCACAGCGAGAGCAGCTGCTCTGCCTGCCTCGCCTGGGACTTCAGGGATTCCAGCAGCAGCTTGTAACAAAATGTTTTGCAACGGTTTTGGAGGAGGGGGGGGAGGTTGAATTTTCAGGGTGTTTTTAGTGTCATGAAAGTGAAGATTTGACGGCTGGCTCCGGCCAGAGGAGTGAGGACAGGCCCAGCAGAAGTTTCTCTCGTTGCCTGGGCCAGTCCTTGCTGGATCTTGGTGTCTTGGAGCGATGGATTTTGCAGGGAATGGGACAGGCAAAGCCAAAACAGGAAGCCAAATGTCTACCAGAAACGAAGTGAAAATTACCCCGAAAAACTGCAGACATATGGGATGAACTGGATGTGACCCCGGGCTCGTGGAACTGCTACATCATTGTTTACTCCTCCAGCACCACAACTGTCACTCCTGTCACTTTTAAGGATTTGTTCCATGATCCCATCGCCGTGTCAGGACACAAACACAGCTCTCAGGCCAACCGAACGCAGCCAGGAAGAACAAAAATGCGGGAAAAGGCCAAAAAAGGCTTTTTTTTTTTTTTTTTTTTTAAGGGAAGGAAGCTGTTGTAATATCTTGGAATTTAGCAGCCACAAAAGAGCAGCAGCTTTGTTTCTGCCACGCTGAGACACTTCCCAAGCAACTCCTTCCTCAGAGCTGAGCTGAGAGCACAAGGCCAGCCTTGATTCTCAGGGATTTTGATTTTCACCCCCAATGCACTAAAACACCCGAATTTTCTCCAAAACTTCAAAAATGAACAATAAAACGGGAGGTGACATCTCCAAGGACCAGGAGCAAAGGGTTGTGCTGCTGCCTGGGATTGTCCCAGCTCCCACCGGCTCAGCACAGAGCCAAGGGGAAGCCAAATCCTCCTCTTCCATCTCATGGAATGAAAAGGAGCTCCACGAAAAACAAACTGGGATTCAGAGAAAGCTGCTTTCATCATAGGAGTAACGAACACTGCCAGGCACAGGGAAGGGCACAGCGAGGCAGCTGACCTGAGGCTTTCTAAATCTGATTATTTTTAAGGTTACCTGATAGCACTGCTTCAATCCCGCACTTCCAGTGGCTTCCCAGGAAAATCCTGAGCTCTCAAAGGCTGCAACACCTGCAGGAGGCCCCTGCAGCTGCTGAAAACCTCTCCAAAATTAAGGCAGGACCGCAAGTTCTGTGCTCTGACAGAGGGGAAGGAGGTGAGGTTCTTATCTGCAGTCTGTGCTAACCAGGGGGAGGCATTCCCACCCTCTGGATTTGGACTAAGACCATTTATTTTTGGAGGCTGCACATCCAGGAAGCAGAGAATTGGGAGGCAAGGATCATTTTTTTCTGTTACCATCAAACTCTGGGCACTTGGGTGACTCGTGGAGAACAAAGCAAACCCAGAAAGGAACCTCAAGAAACAAACCCAAAAAGCAACCCCAAAAAGGAATCCCAAGAAGCAGAGACACAGCCCTACCCCACACGGCTGAGGTGCAACACATCACTAATTACTAAAAACCACCCTAAAATTAATTTCTCACAGAATAGGCTGAGTTAGAAGGGATCCCATCACGATCAACCAAAAACAAACTTATCACAGAAAAGGCTGAGTTAAAAGGGACCCATCAGGACCAACCTAAAATGAATTTCTCACAGAGAAGGCTGAGTTAGAAGGGACCCATCAGGACCAAGCCCAACTCCTGGCCATGCACAGGACACCCCAAGAATCCCAGCTCAGAACTGCAATCCAAATAATCCTTTGCTAAGAGCATTACAGTCCACTCAAATAAATTTCATTCATAAGAGCTGAGATGTTATTGATCAGCAAAGCCTGGGCAGGACTCGGCTGAGCCCCGGCCAAGCCCCAGCGCTGCACTCGGAGCACTCCAAGAGAGCCAATTATTACTCATGAGTTCATGTTTTCTTCACCTTCCTGCTGAAGAGATTATTTAAGACCTCGAATCACTTAACTGGATTGTTTTGTCCTGCTATGAGTCATCTCCACATTCCAAGGCCCCATTAGATTCTCCTTCAGGAGCCTGAGCTGTAAAACCGTGAGGAAACGGGGCTGTAAAAATCACCCAGGCTCGGAGCTCTCCCCCAGCTGCCTCCTCCAATCCGTGTGAAAGTGGAAAGATCTCACACCCCAACACTATTTACAACCCCCCCAAATCCACAGTGCACTCGAATCCTTTGTTTTTTCCACAAGAAAAAAATTTATTTTTTCTTGTGAACCCAAAGAAAACAAATCAGAAGGAGGAAGGGAGAGAAGAGGCAGCAGCATTTAATGCTGCAATTATTTTTTATTCTTTATTTCTGTTTTGTTTCTTTTCTAAACTCTGCACAGTGAAAACAGAGCAAAACTGCATTTTTCTCCCCAAAATGAATGAATATGAACCATATGGGGGGTCGAGGGCAAAGAATCATTACGAACACACCTTGCGGGGTTTGAATAAATAAATAAAGCCATAATAATAAAGAATAAAACTTAAAGCACAGGCAGTGACTGGGTGTTTAAAAACACTTTGCTATTTCTGGTGAACAAAGGTTTACTGTTAAAACTTCCCAGTCACAACTGAGCAGCAAAAACAGGATACAGCAAACTGGAGCCTTAAAATAGTGACTATTCTTCCGAGTTGTGCTCTATCGCCGGGCAGGGAGCCAAGCAAAGCTACAACAGGCACCAAACCTGATTTGAGAGCTCTGAAAAACAAACCCCAGCCCGTGGCGGCTCAGCGAGTGCCACCCTCCTTCCCTGCGAGGCTTTCAGCGAGAGGGAGGCGTGGATGCTGCTGATAATTCAATCTAACGCAGAGGACAGAGCTCCTGCTCGAAGCTCCTTTAGTGTTTGATATCCACAGGGCAAAGAACTCTTTTGGTTATATTTAGATGGAGCTCGACACCCTCAAAATCTTGTTTATTTTTGTGAGCATTATTAGCTAACAATGTGCTCTTAAAGAAAATATTCCTTCAGAGCAGGGATCTGATGGAAAACACCAGGAAACAATCGCTTCAAGAAAAAGTTCCTCAACCATCCCCATTCCTCCTATTGAAATGCCTCAGAAAAGCTGAAATAAAAGCAGAGATGCCCTCATTAAGTAAGATAAAAATAGCTTTTATGTTCCATTTTTTATTTTTAGCTAAAGAATGAAAATTCAGTTATATAACCCTACAAGTTTCGTAAATCAGGAGCCGAGCAGGGCATGTTTGCACTCTTTGGGGTTCAGGGGCACCTCACTCTGCCCTGGCAGTGGCCAAAAGCTACAGAAAATTGTTTGCAGCTTGAAAAATGTGGCATCGGCCAACCCTTCAGGTACCAAAAATATCCCAAACACCATCAGAGTCCAAGTTCTTCGAATGCAAAAGGCTCATTCAGCACAATCATCTCCCTGAACCAGAGGCAAATCTAATTACAAGGAGAAGGTCAATCAGACGTTTGAATCTGAGCTGGCTGCTGGAAACTTGTGCAATATTTAAGATATTAAATAAATATTAAAGAAGATATTCTCCATCCCTCTTGCTGCCAGGAATACAAACTACACTGAGACTCTGCAAGGAATCAAAAGGTGAGAAGTCAGGGGATGAAACAATCCCTGCCTTCCCTTCTCCCACAGAGGTTTTTTATTCCTTTAATCCAGCTTACAGATGTTGAAACCTCACTGTGAGGCTCCAGAGCTGGAAGAATCTCCTGCACAGCTTCACGAGCTGCTCCTCCAACAGGTCTAAAGAGGCCCCATCCTGTCACCAACAACTGCTCCTCTGTCTGAGGTGGGAGCTATCACCATCTGCCTGGAAATTCATATATTTTGGGATATCAACTCCAATTCGCTCCCCTCCGAGACCTTGGCCGTCCAAGGAAAATAATATTCACATAAATAGTAATAGCTGGGTATCAAAATTAATTGAAAATTCATCTAGCAGAGCTGCAGTGTGCAGTTAACACATCTTACTGCTCCGGAGTGATAAGTAACCAGAGTCAAACCACCGGCGAGCAGCCCAGCAGGGAGAGCACAGAGGAGATTTCCCCAGTCATCAGGAAAAGTGATAGACCAGGCAAAGGAAGGAAAAGACACTTGGAGGAAATCTGCCTGTGAAGCAGAGACTTTCAGCCAAGGCTTGTGAAGGGCTGTGGAATTCTTGCTGCAGCCTCGAGCTGCAGCACTTCAGCCTCCTCCACTTCATTATTTAAGAGCTGTTTTTTGTGGGGGTGTGGTGGTGTTGTTTGATTGCAAAGGATTGTTCTGGTACACGGCGAAGAATTTTCAGTTCCCGAGAAATAATTTGCAAAACAAGGCTGTTATCAACACTTGGTTACAACTTTATAATTTATAAAGTCCCAAGGAGATCAGGCCAAAACATCCCCAGCTGATAAAGAGGGGCTGCTCCAACGCTCCCTTGGCTCCACAAGCACTGCCGAGATCCTCACGGATCCTCATTCCTGGACATCACCTCCAACAGCACCAAAGGCAAATCATTCCACACAAATCTAAGCAGCATTTTAAATATTAACTCCAGGCACTATCAGAGATGCTGATAATAGACTCGCATCCAGCTGCCACCTCGAGCTCCCAGAATCCCAGAATGGTTTGGGTTGGAAGGGACATTAAGGACCATCCAGTGCCACCCCTGCCACGGGCAGGGACACCTTCCACCACCCCAGGGTGCTCCAACCCCATCCGACCCGGCCTTGGACACTGCCAGGGAAGGCACCAAAGCCTTCGGGACCACATTTGTGTAACAAAATGCGAGGAGCTGAGACCAAAAGAAAAAACAAGGGAAGCAGCAGCAAGGTCACAGCCGGTCACTGTGACAAAACAAACCCTGTTCCCAAAAAATCTACCTGGTTTTGGGTTTGCTGCTTTTCACTCCCTCACTCCAAGCCCTCGGGAACCCCTCAGCAACGGCTCCTCCAGCACAGCTACAAAAACACCAGGGTGGAATTCCAGCCACCACAACCAGGAATGGTTTTAAACCAGAAAAGCTTCTTTTCTTTACCTTTTTTTTTTTTTTAAGACACAGCCTTACATTTGCTAGAAAGTGCCCTGAAGTCTGCTTGAGTTTCAGATCGTGCATTAGGCACGAAAATATCAATGCCAGTGTGGAACAGAGCATTAGGGAGTGATCGATGCTGCCGGGGCCACGGACCAAGCTGCCCTTCCACTGCTCAAGAAAATGTTCCTTTGCAGTCACAGATGGATAGTGGAGAACACAGATAAATATTTAGCCTTTAAGACATTTTGGTTAAATCCCTATTGATCATTTTAGAGAGGATGTCTATTTTTTGCCAAATTAGTGTTTGATTACTGCTATAACGAAAGTGCTCGATTGATAATTTCACAGAATCACAGAATCCCAGACTGGTTTGGGTCAGAAGGACCTTAAAATCGTCAAATTCCACCCCGTGCCACGGGCAGGGACACCTTCCACTATCCCAGGCTGCTCCAAGCCCCTGGCCTTGGACACTTTCAGGGATGGGAAATCCACAACTTATCTGCGCAACCCCTGCCAGGCCCTCCCCACCCTCACAGGGAGGAACTGCTTACAGAAAATTCACACAGTGCAGGAAATCTGGGTTGAAACTCCCCCCAAAACCCCCAAAGCCACGGGTTTGGTTTCATCTGGTCCATCCCTGCTGCAGCCGCACGTGGCCACACGGGACTGACCACGGTGCTGGACACAGGAATGAAAGCTCCCCCTGCAATGTGCCCGACGCTGCTGCCTCAGCAGGGCTTTGATATTCCTGAAGTGCAGGAAGTGCTTCCCAACCAAAATCAATGGCATTGAGAAATTGATTAGAAAATGGAGAACAAAGTGTTAGCGAGAGGAGCAGGGGGTTGATGGACGGCGGGTTTAAACAAATGTTGTTTCCAAGATAGTTAGAAAAATAAAAATGCAGTTTACATGATAAATAAATTCGGTAAGAACTAATCTGATGGAGAAACCCACGAAGAGGTAAAAACGGTTCCCAAGCCCACGTCCTCACACCACCACAACCACACTCTGGGCTTTCCAGGCCTGGGGTTTCCCCCTCCTTTTCCTCTGTGCTGGGAGGAACATTTTTTTTTCCATTCCATCTCACAGATCCTGAAGATAGTTTGCCCTCAGGCCACACTGCTACGAAAATCATTTTTCAATACCAAATATTCTTCAAAAAACTACTCTGAGGCACAGTTCCTGTGGCTGTGTTTTGTGGGGTGATGTGTCACACACACAGAGATCCCCACTCACCTCTGTCCAGCACAGAACTCCGATTAACACAGCACCAACCCCTCCTGTCCCCGAGGGCTTTGGCACCTCTGTCACTCCTGCAGTCACAGCTGGAACTCAAAGACAGCACCACAAATTTCAATTTCTGACTGGAAAACCGAGAGAATCAGTACCCACACCCACCCCTTTTCAGTGTAACCACAGGCCCAGCTCCCCTCTGCAGCTTGTTTGGAGGGGAAAACCCCAAATCAACCCCGAAGGACTGGAAGAACCGACTGTACCTCACCTTGAGAACAAATGCTCTTCCTAAATGAGCACCTTCTATAAATGCAAATTACCACCCAGCGCTGATGCTAAATAAAACCCAAACGCAGCAGCCGGAGCTGAGTCCCACATGTTCACCCTGAGAATTACAACCAAACACCCAAAATGCTGCAGTTGTACAATTCAGCCTCACGTGCTCCCAGAGCCTTCCCAGCTTTGCTGCATCATTAACACCGAGGGATCTGGCCACTGCACACAGAAAGAGTTTGTCCAGCAGCAGCTGCGCTGTGTGGGAGTGATGGGACAATCAGTAAAAAAGTCATTGTCTCCTTCAAAAAAAAAGTAAAAATCCAACAAAAGCTGCCTGGGTTTGCCAGAAGAAACCTTGCCCTGCTCGCTGCAGGTTCCCAGGATGGCACAGCAGAGCCGGCCCCGTGTTTACCTTGGACAGCTCAGGCAGGCTGAGGGAAGCCGAGGGTTGCACAAGAACAGAGACTCTTTGTGCCCCGGCAGGTCCCCTGTGCCTCTCACTGCCGATTTACAAACTTCTTTCAAAGAACTAAGGGCACTGCTGGCTCGCCCAGCCCGCGATGCCACAGCCCGAGCGGGCAGCACCCGGAGCACCGCTGGGGGTTCCACACTCCCTGCTTTGGTTGGGATCCTGCTTCGTGATGTCACCAAAGGTCACGGGACAAGAGGAAACGGCCTCAAGCTTTCCAGGCTGGGCATCAGCAGGAATTTCTCCATGGAAAGGGTGGTCAGGCATTGGAGGGGCTGCCCAGGGGGGTTTGGAGTCCCCAGCCCTGGAGGTGTCCAAGGAAGGACAGGAGGTGGCACTCGGTGGGGACGAGGGGGGGATGGGCCACAGGTTGGGCTTGGAGGGCTTTTCCAGCCTCGGTGATCCTGGGATTCATCAGAGACATCAGTGGGTGAGCACAGACAAAACCTAAATCACTCATTCCTTGGTCTGTGCAAACTCAGGGTCCAGCCTTTGCATCTGGGAAAGTTAATGAACAAAAAAATACCCTCTAGAGCTTGAAAAATTCCCATTTGTGTTTGGAGAGAAACTCACTTTTAACCTGAGCTGCCAGCTGGAAGCATCAATCTCTGTGCCAGGAGGGCTCCGTCCTGACTTTGATGCATTTCTTTAATGTCCCTCAGACATCCAAAACCACTCTTAGGTTATCAGGAATTTCTTTTGTATCACATTATTTACTAAAAACCTGCTGGAGACATCAGGAACCACTGCAGCTCTGCATCATCATCATCATCATCATCATCATCATCATCATCATCATTAGTGTTTCTCGTTTTTAAAAGCAGATTAGCATTCCTGATTTAACTAAGCTTTTAAATACTGTTTTGCATATTATCTACATCCAGCGCTGAGCTGGGGATGTACGGAGACATTTTGATCTCTTCCACAGCCAACAGGAACCAGAAAACCACTGAGTGGCTCATTTTTAAGTACAAATTTTGTGGCAGGGGGATGTGTGTGGGTTTCACACACATACCATTCCAAACTGTGGGGTTTTACTTTATTTTTATTTCAAATAAAAATCAAATCTATGCCA
This sequence comes from Cnemophilus loriae, assembly GCA_013397755.1. Classification (NCBI taxonomy): domain Eukaryota; kingdom Metazoa; phylum Chordata; class Aves; order Passeriformes; family Corvidae; genus Cnemophilus; species Cnemophilus loriae. The sequence goes on from VZTF01006006.1 coordinate 127,226, forward strand.
TTACGACGTATTCCACTTGACAAAATTAAACTACAACAGGAGTTTGTATTAAAATTAGCCAGGTTTAAAATCTAAACACCGACTTTTTACTTCCCGTGGTTTTCAGGAACTCACAAAAGCCACGCTGAACTTGGGATAACACCCAAAAACACGCAAGCAAAGGGTGGCGAGATTTTGCACAATGCTTCCAAACATCACCATTAACCCGTGTTTAATTGCCTGGGTTTGTTCCGGGGCAGGTGGGGCTGGGGGACAGCACCCACTGGCAGCTTTTTGGAGTTCGGGGGGGTCTTTTTTTTCCAAGGTAAGACTGCAAGGCCCATCAGAGGGAGCTCAAACACAGCTCTGGCTGAAAGCCCTCAAAATTAAGTGACTTTAAGTGACTATTAAAAAAAAAAAAAGCAATCCTGGAAACCTGAGAAAATCTCCAAGTGAACCAGAATCACCCTTAAAATGCAGGTCACAAATTGTCTTCAAAAATTTACATTTTTTAGCATTTCAAGAGTCACGTATTGAAGGGTTCAGCACTATCTGCACGTTAATTTTTCGGTTAATTGCAATTTGAAAGGGCAGCAACAGCCTTGGATGAGTAAATAGATGCATCAAAGCATCCCTGGGCTGAGCTACACCAGAAATTGAGACAAGCCCTGGTAAACAACCCCAGAAATCAGTGCAGCCCTGAAATTCCAAACCTCACAGGAAAAAAAAAAGAAGGAGCAGAGCCACAAACAAAAAACAGGAGTCAATGTCACAGAGAAAAAAAACGTAACTCCCCCTCACCTCTTCTCTTCTCACCCACTTTGTTACTATGGGACTGGCAGAAAGCTCTGGATTATAAACACCAAGGTCCCACTCACAAGACAATTAAGCAGCTCCAGAGCTTCCATCGACCACCCACCTCCGCTCTGCGCAAGGTCTGCGCCTCCCAGCAGAGCTGAAATGCCAAAAATCCACCGTGCCAGCTGAAAAACAGGACTCTGCTGCTCCACACAACAGGGAAACCCTTGGGAAAACAAAGTTTATTCTTTCTCAAATGATTCTTTTTTTTTTTTTTGGTGAGGGTAATAAAGGAGGGGTTGGTATCAGAACTTAAAAAATCCCACACGGATCCGACATCATAAACAGGTGGAAGACGACCAAGACAGAAAGGAAGCTCAGAATTTCTGCCTCTGACCAGTAACCAACAGTAAAGCAGACAAGAGGGTAAACATTGTAAAAAGACAATTACTAATAATGAAAAGGCAACAGAAATTTTGGGCTGCTTCCACCGACTGAGTAAGGCGTTTTCAAACTGACAGCAACGTGCTGCCTGCCAAATGAAAATGAGAGCAAACAGCAAAGTTGTGCTTAACCCCTTTTTGCTTTTATGCTGCATTTTAAACCCCGATGAAATCATGGAATTCGAAAGAGAAAGTCCACAAAGGAGACATTTTACTCAGCTCTCTGGTCAGTGTTTCCATCACTTCAGTACCCAGAATGCTCAGAAAAGTTATTCATCTTGGGTTCCTTCCTCAAAACCAGGTTCTTCAAAGTGTGATGGGTCTCCAAGTGCAAAACCCGGGTTAGGAGCACTCGGATTTGGGAGAAACTGACATGGGATTGAGGAGAAATGAATTTGGATTCTGATTTCTCTTGCAGACGGTGAGAGCTAAAGGTGTGAGCTAAGTGAAGGACAGCCTGCAATTGCAGATTCCAAGCACTCCCTCAGGAACACCCAGCTCTGGAGTGGCAGCAAGGACTGACCGCTGAAGGCAAAATCCCGGGATACCGAGCCACAAGATGACTCCAGTGACTACAAACACCTCCAAATTATCCTCGCTCTGGTCCCAGCTAACTCCAGCAGCAGCATCCAACATCCAGGTGAGCACGAGCAGAGCTGCAGCCCCTTTACATCCAACCGGCAGCAGCACCAATTCAAAACAAATATTTACCCTCCCCTGACACACAGGAATAAAAGGGAACCTTTTACTGCAAATCCAACCGTGTGTTCTGTTGTTCCTGCAAAGCTTCAGCCGCAAACAGGCTCGTAAATTTTCTTGAAACAGTTAAAAACAAAACACTGACACAAGCAGGTGAGACAAGAACAGAACAGCTCTGACACCCCTGAATCTGGACCAGAAAAGGCATCTCGTGCCCGGAAAGCGCATTCGTTATGCCGGGAATTTCTGCTGATGGGCTTTGCAGAGGCATCACCAGCCAAGGGAGGCTTTGGAAGTGCAGCAATTTGCACCTACGACAACCGGAGTGTAACGGGAACACCACCAGCGGCAGCGAGTCCGGCAGCGGCCCCCGCGGGTGCTCCGCGCCCACACCCGCAGCAGCGGGGGATGCTCCGGGGGGCTCTGGGACCCCGGGCTGGGTCTGCCCCGGCCCGAGGAGCCAGGAGCCCACCGCAGACTCCGGTGGAGGAACCGCGACACCTGCTCGGAGCTGCGAGCCAACCTCAGCCCCGGCCTGTGCCGGGATGAGGAGCTGGGGAGCCCTCCCGGCGAGGCTGAAGGAACCGGGATCCTCTCGCACCCGGCACTGTCCCGGGATGAGGAACAGGGGCCCCGCTCAGACCGGGGAGACGGAACCGGGACCCCCTCAGACCCCAGTGAAGGAACTGAGATCCCTTCAGAGCCGGGGCCCTCTCCAGAGGTGATGGAACCGGGATCCCCCCTCAGACCTGGGCCTGTCCCGGGGTGATGCAATTGGGATCTCCCCTCAGACACCGGCAAAGCATCCGGGATCCCCCTCCGCCCCGGGGCCTGTCCCGGTGTGACGAACCAG
>VZTF01006006.1:130609-155956 GCA_013397755.1 Cnemophilus loriae
CGGTCCCTGTCCCTGTCCCGGTCCCTATCCCCGTACCTGCCGCTATTCCTGTGTCTGTCCCAGTCCCGATCCCGGCCCTTGTTGCTGTCCCGACACCTGTCACGATCCCCGTCCCTGTCCCTGTCCCGGTGCAGTACCTGTCTGTCCCCATCCCGGTCCCCGTCCCTGACCCCGTCCCGGTCCCGATCCCAGACCCTATCCCCATCCCTGTCCCTCTCCTTGTCCCTGTCCCTGTTCCCATCTCTGTCTCCATCCCTGTCCCTCTGTCCCTGTCCCTCTGTCCCTGTCCCGGTCCCTCCGTGGCTCAGTTTCCTGCTGAAAAACCGACTTTGGTGATGCTCCCACTTCACTGAAACTCGGGAAACTCGGGGTGCCCGACTTTGCTGATCAGGATTTCATGCAAAAATCACCTGTAACTGCAAAGAAACCACCCTGAGTTCTCCTTCACGCCTCGATTTATTTCTTTTTAATACCTTCAGCAGGAAAATCGGGCTTTGGACTCGCAGGTGAATGTCTGTCCTTAGGGATGGGCACAGCAGAGCTTGGATTTGCACTGGGATGTGAACCAGAGCAGCATCACAGGAGCGTGGATGCTGCTACATCAGGAGCCGGGAACAATTAACAATTCTGCCAGCTAATGAGGAGGGGGTTGGGAACAGGGTCCTGCCTTATCGGTGAAACAGGAGCTTCAAAGCACAACAGGACCTCCCGGGCTTTTATCCCACCCTCGGGGGTCTTCCCGTGGAGCTGTCACCGCCTGCTGCTGTCACCTGGTTCTCCTGTCCCCTGCTGGGTCACGCGGGTCCCTGTGCCCTTTGTCATGCCAGGGGTGCTGCCAGTCCGCAGCCTCGGGCACAGGGCGACCAGGACCACGAGAAACCCCCCCAGATGAAGGGAAGGGCCGGGCCCGGGGACTAATGAACGTGAGGAGAGAGAGAATTAACCGGTGGAAGGTAGAACATTAATTAATAAAGAATCAGGTAACTTGTAGCCAAGGAACTGCCATTTCTTTGTTTGCTAAAATTACTTGCAGTGCAAAGATTTGAAACTCCTCCAGCTTTGATTTCGGAAAGCTCCTGCAGCCTGTGCAGAATAAACTCCTTCCTAAAGCGCTCCCCGTGTTCAGAAAGTCCCTGAACTGTCACCGGTGCGGTCCCCAGCGTCCCCGCACCGAGCAGGCCCCAGCCCAGTCACTTTACCCCTCATTTCCAGGCATTTCCCACCCAGGTCACAATTACCCCGCTGATGGATGGATGGATGCTCATTCCACGCTCAGGATTAGCCGCAAAGTCACGTCCTACCCTAAATCCTGGCTGCCAACTTGCACTTAAAGTTTACAGCAGGGGCTGAGATACCATCTCAGAGAGGCTCATCCAGGCCCTGGCAGGACCAGCCCTTCCTCCCTCGCTCCTGGCAGATGTTACTCCAACCCCTTCCTCGCCTTTTCCACCAGGAATAAACACCATTTTCCCTAAAATCCCCTCTGGCCGTGTACACGAACACCACATGACCTGCAGAATTGGCCCGTCACGCTAAAAGCACATCAATCATCAAGATTTAACAGGGAGATACTGATGATCCACACTGTTTTCGCTCGAGGAGCGAGACGATGATAAATAATTGGTGGAGTTGTCCTGGATTTCATCCCGTAGGTGGTGATATCAAACATCTCCAGCCCCAGCTGCCACTCTGCCTCTCCTGCAGCCCCGCAAGATGAAGTGCCTGAGATGGAACTTGATAAATTCTCCCCTTTTGGATCTCCTGAGATGGGAGACAGCGAAATCTCCCCTCGCGGTTCGCAGGGAAGGAATGCAGATGGCCAGGGAGGCAAAGGGGGGGAGCTGCAGCTTCCTCCCTTGAAAACCTCCCTCAGTTCTTATTGTTTCCCCGTGCAGCTTTATCAGATCGAATTCCAGCGTGAACCCGGACCCCGCTTCCTGAAATCCCCCCCGTTCTGCCCGGCCTTGCAGCACAAACTTCTCTCAAACACCACTTTCGTGGCTTCTGGAGCGTCTCAGGCGCTCAGAGCCCCAGGTTTTGGGGTGGGGCTGGGGGCTGCTGCCCCTGCAGACGGTGCAAGTCCGGGTGAGAGCAGGGAGAGGCTCTGCTGGGTGCCACGTTTCCTCCTTCCCCCAGGGAATTGTGCCATTCCTTGGACAGAGCGACCAGCTCGTGCCTCGAGGGTCATTTCTGTCTCCTGCCTCACCTGGAGCACACCTGGGGCCATCTCTGAGCTCCATCTCACCAGACCGAGCTCATCTGGGGCCACCTCTGAGCTCCATCTCACCAGACCGAGCTCATCTGGGGCCACCTCTGAGCTCCACCTCACCAGACCGAGCTCATCTGGGGCCACCTCTGAGCTCCATCTCACCAAAACGAGCTCGTCTGGTGCCATCTCTGAGCTCCATCTCACCAAAACGAGCTCATCTGGGGCCATCTCTGAGCTCCATCTCACCAGTCCGAGCTCATCTGGGGCCACCTCTGAGCTCCATCTCACCAGTCCGAGCTCATCTGGGGCCATCTCTGAGCTCCACCTCACCAGACCGAGCTCATCTGGGGCCATCTCTGAGCTCTACCTCACCAGACCGAGCTCATCTGGGGCCATCTCTGAGCTCCACCTCGCCAGAACGAGCTCATCTGGGGCCACCTCTGAGCTCCACCTCGCCAGAACGGCTCCACCTCGCCAGAAAGCCGCGCTGGGATCCCCCGAGGCGGCGGCTCCGGCTCCTTCCAGACGTGTTTGGGAAGAGCTTTTGGTAACTGAGACTCCGGAGCAAACAAAGAACCCCCGGGGGCCGGGGCTGCTGTGGCCACAGCTGCCAAAAACCCTCCTCCCCGAGCAACCTGCGCAGCAGATGCGCTGCGGGGAGGAGCTGCTGTTTGCCTCTCGCTGGGTTTTAGCCTCACAATCTCCCTGGCAGGCAAAACCCAGCTCCTTCCACGCTCTCCCTCGGAGCGTTCCCGGGAAGGTGCGACGTCGAGGGACACACGGCGCCAGGGCAGCGCTCGAGGCTGGGCTGTGATCCTCAGAAAAGGAGCTGACGGCTTCTTTTTTTTTGCCTGCAGACACAAAGATTTTGATCTTTCACACTTCCTACTTAATGTTCCTGTTGACATTCCCGTTATCCTCCGAGAAGAATATCCTCAGAGCCCCCAGTTATTCTGAACCGGGCTCCAAACCGTGCTTGGAGTAGGAAAACATTCTCTTGTTTCACTTGGAACTGGTGAAAATTTCTTTAATTTAAGATGTCCTTGTTTCCAGAGGGCAAATAAAAGCACCTGAACCACTCTCCCCTCCAACAGCCCAGCAAATCCTCTCTCACAGAAGGTTGGCTTGGCTCCCTGTACCAATATTCCCTTGTCACCCATCCAGCCTCGCTCCTTTACCGTTCCCTGCAAATTCTAGAATTACAGAAAGCCAAGCAAACAGCGACTGCTGAGAGAAGTTAACTCCCATTTCCACACCTCGGCTCGTTTCTGCCGCTCCGAGAGGCTCTGGCAGCCACGCTGAGGGCTCTGTTCCCTTTTCCTGGAATCGGGGCTCTGTCCCACACGGAGCGCAGGGAGCACTCCCGGGATGCTGAGGTGGTGTGGGTCCCACGCCACCAGAAGGGATGGGAGGCAGAGAATTCCATGTGGGAACTGTCAGAGTCGGAGTGAGGCAGCGGTGAGGGGGAACCTGACACTCCAGGGAGAGAAGGAGCCGCAGGAAACATGGGAAAAGGCAACTTCCAAGGGCTGGAGGGACAGGACACAGGGAACGGCTCCCACTGCCACAGGGCAGGGCTGGGTGGGATATTGGGATTTGGGAATTGTTCCCTGGGAGGGTGGGGAGGGGCTGGGATGGAATTCCCAGAGCGGCTGTGGCTGCCCCTGGATCCCTGGCAGTGTCCAGGGCCAGGCTGGACGGGGCTGGAGCAGCCTGGGACGGGGGGAGGTGTCCCTGCCACGGCAGGATGAGCTTTAGGGTCCCTTCCATCCCAAACCATTCCACGCTCCTGTGATGCTGCTCTGGTTCACATCCCAGTGCAAATCCAAGCTCTGCTGTGCCCATCCCTAAGGACAGACATTCACCTGTGACTCCAAAGCCCGATTTTCCTGCTGAAGGTATTAAAAAGAAATAAATCGAGGCGTGAAGGAGAACTCAGGGTGGTTTCTTTGCGGTTACAGGTGATTTTTGCATGAAATCCTGATCAGCAAAGTCGGGCACCCCGAGTTTCCCGAGTTTCAGTGAAGTGGGAGCATCACCAAAGTCAGTTTTTCAGCAGGACATTGAGCAGCCACCACAGAATTCCTGCTTTTGGGGCTCGTGGGAGCTGCTCCCTTTGCCCAGGGACACCTCCCACTGTCCCAGGCTGCTCCAAGCCCCCTCCAACCTTCGGGCACTGCCAGGGATCCAGGGGCAGCCGCAGCTGCTCTGGGAATTCCATTCCAGGGCCTCCCCACCCTCCCAGGGAAGGATTTCTCCCCCAAACCCCATCTAAACCTCCCGTCAGGGTCCCTCAGCCCGGTGAGCATCCCAGGAGCTGCAGCACTCCGGGCTGACACGCGGAGGGCACCTCCGCCCATCCAGGGGTTAATCCTGCCCCTTTTCCACGGGGAAAACTCGGATTTTCTCCCTAAGGAACACCGAGCCCAGGCTTTTGGCAGCCTCCCCTCACGTGCAAACCCCAAATCCTGCACAGCGAACAGTCCGGGCACGTCACCTGCACCCCGGGGCAAACTTCTCCCTTCCAAACCTCCGTGAAATTCAAACATTCCTGCTAAATCCAGCTGTAAACCGCTCTCCTGGAGGCGCTGAATGCCAGCATTGATCCTGCCCGAGTCACTCTGCATCCCGAGGAGGATCAAACGCGACCCCAGGCCACAGCAGGGGAGGGGGGGAGAAAGAACTTTGCATTTAAAGCTCAATAATTGCCAGCTCCGTGGGCTGGCCCAGATTAGCAGCCTGATTACAAACATCACTTAACCACATGGAAAAGACTTTTTAGCGCAGTTTGCAAAGCGCTGGGACCCGGGTGATCAAAAATATGAAATATATTAAAGGATCCATTCTGCTTTAGGTGCTCCTGATGTGGTGCAAGCCCAGTGACTTCAAAGGCCTCGCTCCAGCTGGGCTGAGGGGCAGCCAGCAGCAGGCTGGGCTGGTGGCCTGCACAAACAACCCCCAAAAAAAGAGATTTTCATTTCTTAAGAAGCCATATAAACCAGTTCTAGCTAATTACAGGGGCCTGGGTGTGAAACAGCAACTGCAAAGCCTCAGGGACCCAGCCAAGGAGCTTTGATTTCTCTCTCCAGCTTATAAAACCTTCCGAAAACTTTTGCCCCGGCAGCTTTTCTGCTCTCAGAGAATCCCAGAGTGGTTCGGGTTGGGTGAAGATCATCCAGGGGGACCCTTTCCACTATCCCAGGTTGCTCCAAGCCCCCTCCAGCCCGGCCTTGGACACTCCCAGGGAAGGGAACTGCTGCCCTCCTCCTCCTCCTCATCCTCACCCTTTTCCTGCCGATCTGAGGCTGCTTTCGGGTGGCACAGCTCAACCAGCAGCTGTTTCCCAGCAGCAAAGCCCATTTTGTGCTCGCTGTCTGGACTCCTCAGCGTTGGAGCAGTCGGAATGGTACCTGCCCCACGAATAAACACTGGAACTTCTGCCTGGAGCTGAGCTGTTAAACGGAGAAGCGCCAAACGCCTGTTCCTGGAGCTCAGCGAGCAGCTGGGAACCAGAAACAAAAGTTCTGCAGGCTGGGGGATGCTGCTGTGCCCACTCACCACTCACACGCACAGCGGAATCGGAGCTGTCTCTGCACAAAACACCTCGGGGGGGCACGTCTGGGGGATATTTCTGAGCTCCCAGGTGGGATCCAGGAGAGCTGAGCCCTCCTCGGAAGGCCAGGGCAGCCAGCTCTGCTCCCTCCCTCTCCTGACGTGCCAACACCCCCAGACTGTGAATTTCTCCAGCCACATCCACTTTTCCTGCTCCTCCAGTCACAAGTGATGAAATCCCATTCATTTGTGCGAGCAACTGGAAGATTTATTGTAAATAAAGTTCTGCACATTACACAACTGGCTAAAAATCATAATTAGAGCTGCACTGGGGAACATGTTTTATTTATCCTGACAGTAGTCTGGCTCCAATAATCCCGCCGTGATAAATGTCCCGAAAGTTTGCGGAGTTTCAGCAGCTCCAGCCCTTATCACAGCCCTGGAAGTGGGAACGTCTGCCTGGGTTTGATGTGGCTCCCACAGCAGCACTCGAAACCAGCACCAGGCTAACTGGGAGCTGCTGGGAGCGTCTTTGTTCCGTCTGAATCAAAGAAACTGAAATTTTTCCACTGCTGCTAAAAACTTCCAGGGCCGCGGCCACGTCTGTGTGAATTATGCAGGTTCTGGGCTAGGGAGGAGCGACAGTGGGATCGGGAGCAGGCAGACCCTCTGGAAAAGGGTCAGTGACACCATTAATGGGCTGCAGACATTCCCAATCCCTCGCTGCTCTCCACCCTGCCAAGACTCCCAGGGCTGCCTTTTTAGTTTTAAGCACAATTTCAGGCCCATAAAACATCGGAGGAGACAGGAATTATTATCCCAGCCCTGACAGGAGCCTCTGGAGGGACACACGGGCTCTGTGCTAACGGTGCTCCAGCTTCTGCTGCTCCCCATCTGCTCGGGGGCATCTCCAAATTCACCCAATTCACCCCCAGAATTTTTACGGCTGCTCTGAGACCCATAAACGACTCCGAGCGCGATCAAACATTTATCTGGCTTTGCTCATTCCTGAGGAAAAGAGGAGCCCAGTCCACCTCCTTTCCACGTGGGGCATCCTGGGACGTGTTTCCCCACAATCCCATCCGTATCTACGGGAAAAGCCTCCTGAAAGCATCAACTGTAGCATCCACCAAAAGCACCAAACCCACTTCGTGTCAGAGTATCAGAGAGGCTGTGCCCAGCACAGCCCAGAGCCACAGCTCCATTCCCTGCACAGGGGTCAAGCAAAATTTATGATCCAAAGTATTTATGGTCCACAAATGTTTGAGTCTCTGCTAAATTTAGAGCGGCCAGAAGATTTCCAGCTGTTTTGATGAAAAATAATTATTTACATTGCTATAAAAAGAACATTCCAGCAACAAAGAGCTGCGGTGCTCTGATCCAGAGACTTCCAGATTCTTTCCCAGCTCCTGCTCCGCAGTGGCAGGGAACGGGAATGGGAATCCCAGGGTAGTTTTGCTTCATGGCAGGCAACTGTTTAATAAATCCAATTCCAGACGGGCTTTGTGCACCCTCCTGTCTGCAAAGCCACGCTTCCAACAGCAATGAATACCCGGATTATGTTTATCTTTGCAAGGTTGACCTTAAAAGTGAGACCAAACAGGTTTTTCCACGCTTTCCAAGGATTTTCCTCTTTGCCCCAACACGCACACACACCTACCTGGGAAGCCTGAAGGGCAAAACAAAGCTTGGTTTCCTCAGGGAGGGATTCCAGGGATGGTCTGCACACGGATCTCCGGGCGTGTGTGGGATGGGAACCACGGCTGCACATCCAGGAAAACTCAGGGATTAGAGACCACCCAAACCAGCCACTGCTGCCACGGGAATCGGTGAACATTTAAATAAAACAGGGAAGAATAAATAAGTGTTGTAGAATCATGGAATTCCAGCCTGGTTTGGGTTGGGAGGGACCTTAAAGCCCATCCAGTGCCACCCCTGCCATGGGGACACCTCCCGCTGTCCCAGGCTGCTCCAGCCTGGCCTTGGGCACTGCCAGGGACCCAGGGGCAGCCACGGCTGCTCTGGGCGCCTGTGCCAGGGCCTCCCCACCCTCGCAGGGAAGGATTTATCCCGAATATCCCACCTAAACCCCCTCTCTGTCACTTCGGACGAAGGAACGACGCCCTCGGAAGAGGACTGAGCAGACCCCGCAAAGAGGAAAGGGAGGAACACCTCCATTTGTTACCAACCTGACAAACACCATTTCTATAAACACGTGCAAGCATTCAACAAGGAAAATCCATTCTTTTGGAACCGTGGAGCCTGAACCGAGCTCCAGTTCATCCCCTCAGCATCTCCTGTCTCTGCCAAGCCCGGCCCGGGCGTTTCTGGCGGCCAGGCCAGGCCAGAGGAACAGAGAAAAGGAGTCAATTAAGTGCCTGAGAGCTCTCCAGCTGCAGCATTCCATACAGCAACATGTCCTTTTCATCAATTTATTATTGGCAAACCAGCAAACGGAGAGGAACAGAGGAAATTCTGCACGGCTTTCATCTGAAATTCAGAATGCGAGCGCCCTGCATCGGACCCAAAGGTGCTCTGATCCCCTGAATTCCAGAAAAAGCTCTGAGGTGTGGAGCTCATGCTTTCCACAGGCCTCTCGAGGATTCATCAGCACACCAGGCATTACAAGTTGTCACTAAAGGTTGCAGCCCAGGATTTATTTCACAGCAGAATGCAACAGCTTCTCTACAAAAGGAGACCGTGTGCATCCAAATCAAGCTGACACAGATACAAAACAAAGCCCTTGGAAACGGAATTCCTGATAAAAGCAGAGATTTTTGCAATTCATTCATCAAATTAAATAAGGAAAATGGCTTGGAGGAGAGGAAAGTTCACGAAGCGTTCTGTGCAGGGAAGATTTTACAAAAACGACAGAGCCATCTTAAACCAATCTCTTAATTTAAAACACCACCACAACAACAAACCCACATTCCTCTGGGACTCTCATCACTTTGGGACGCCGAGCAGCTCATTCCCATGGCAGGGAAGAAATCCTTCCAGCTGCTGAAGGAGTAGCACCCACCTCCTTTACTGGAGGAAGAGTTGGGAAAGGTGAAAATCCTCACCCAGAAACTGCAGGAGCTCTTGGCTTCACTGATGGACGACTGCAGAGCTCTTATTGCCAGGGCAGCCAAAGTTTTGGCACTTCTAAACCCAAATAATCATGCCTGTTTATATATAATCAAGCTTTCACCATGGCTTCAGTGCTGCAAACTCTGCACGCCCCAATTAAGGGAGAATTTCTGCACTAGAGGAGCTGGAGGGGGCGAGGAATTGCAGCGTGATCCAAGCAGTGAAGACCAGAGGTGTGCAGGGATAAATATTCCCTTTCTCAGGAAGGGAAAAAAAGGAAAAGTCACCTTTGAGAAACAGGGATCTGCTTTCCCAATCCGAGCACCTGAGCTCTCGTAGCTCCCACTGTCCCTTTATTGCTTCTGGAGGTCAGTGTGTTACAGAGGTTTTGGTATTTTTTGCTAAAAACCCAACAAAGCGACGCACAATGATTTTTATTTCTGGAGCTATTGATAAAAAACCCCCACCTGATCTCTTGGAAACAAGACCCCAGTGCTGAGTGACTCCTGAGCTGCCAATGTTTGTAACGCCGTTAAAAATACGAAAAGTTGGCAAAATGCACCCCCCACAAAAAAAAAAAAGAGAGAGAGGAGAGAAAAGCTTCTCCCAGCTGTAACATCTGTTCAGTCTGCCTGGCTGACAAGTGCTGCTGATGGAACTGGCTTGCCAGGACTCCCCAGCAGGAGGAGGGGCTTTGTGGAGCAGGGAACTGGAGCTGCTTGCTGTCCTCCCCTCTCCCACAGCCCCAGAGCAGCCCAGAGTCACCTCTGGCTCGTCACCTGCGGGAGGATGACGGGAGCACAGGCGATGCCAGCGAAAGACTCGGGGAAGTGCAAGTCCCTCTCCCACTCGTCAGTCTCCGTGTTGTAGACCTGCACGATGCTGGTGACGTTGTTCAGGTGCCAGTTGTAGCCCCCTACGATGTAAATCTTTTTCTCCAGGAGGCAGCAGCCGGCCTCCGACTGCCCCGCGCGCATCGGGCTCACCGTGGTCCACTGGTCCGTCTCGGGGACGTAATATTCCACGGCCAGGACGTCGAAGCACCGATCCACGTGGTCCATGCGGCCTCCCAGGGCGTAAATCCTGCTGTTGGCACTGACCATGGCGTGCAGCACCCTGGGCTCGTTCATGGGCGTCTTAAACTCCCACTGATCCGCGGCGGGGTCGTAACAGTGCAGGGCCTTCTTGTCCTCCACGGAGATGCCGTAGCCCCCCGAGATGTACAGCTTGTCCCCCGCCGTGGCCCCGGCGTGGCCCCACGTCCTGCGCTTCAGCGAGCACACGTAGGTCCACTCGTTGTCCTTGGGGCAGTACTTCTCCACCGAGGCCAGGCTGCCCGAGCGGTTGCGGCCGCCCGTGGCGTAAACCATCCCGCGCAGGACGTTGAGCTGGAACTGGATCCTGCTCTCCTGCATGGCCTGGATGCGCAGCCACTGGTTCAGGTGGGGGTCGTAGCGGTAGGAGACGTCCACGGCGCCCTCGCCGCTGCGGTACTGCAGCTGCTGCCCTCCCACCAGGTACACGAAGTTGTCCAGCACGGCCACGCAGGAGTGGCTGCTGCCCACCTCCATCTCGGTGAGCTCGCGGAACTGGCGGCCGCCGGCGTCGGGCAGGCAGAAGACCTTGGAGCTGACGGTGCGGTCGTTGTCAGTGTAGGGCGTGCCGCCGAAGGTGACGAGGGACAGCACGTCCGAGCGGATGGCCGTGCGCGGCGACTGCATCTCGTGCTGCCGGAAGGGCAGGATCTGGTAGTTGAAGGCCTCCAGCAGGTACTGGCGGCACAGCACGTCCTCCACCATGATGTCCAGGGTCTGCACGCTGTCCACCAGCTCCGAGGACTTCATGAGCGGGAAGCGGATGTGGCAGAGCACCTGGCTGGCGCTGGCGCGGCGCGCGGGGTCGAACTGCAGCCAGCGCACGGCGGCGCGGAACAGCTCGATCTCGCTGCAGCTCTTGAGCTTGTTGCTCTGCAGGAAGAACACCAGGCGCTCCAGGGGCAGGTGCAGGAAATCCTCCTCCTCGGAGATCTGCAGGAAGTGCCTGAAGGTGAAGGCGTCCACGGATTCCTTGAGGGAGGCGAGGCTGAAGGTGGTGGCCATCTGCCCGATGTTGAGGCACGTCTCCACGCTCATGGCAGACTTGAGGAACTCCTCGCACAGCTCCACCACCGGCACCATCTGCAGGAAGACGGCGGCTCCCAGCACGTCCTGGATGCAGTCGAGGTCCAGAGTCACCTCGGCGCTGTAGGCGAAGTCGATGATGTGCTTCAGGCCCTTGGCAGACACGCCTTTGAGCTCGATCACGTCCTGGCTGGCTTCTCTCATCCCGCCAGTGAACATCGCCCTGCAGGTCGGCAACACAAACAAAAAAATCCCCCCGTTTAAGCAAAAGATGCAGCACCTCAGAACCGGGTTTTATTTAACGCTCTGATACTCTCAGGGTGGGGAAGGGGGGGAATAAATCGAGGCTAAATCTCTACGAGCTAGGAGAAATGAGAGTGTGCGATGACTTACATAAGGCTTGCATAAACAGTGCACTGAGGAGGAATATTCAGCAACTGGAGAAGTTTTTCAATCCCACTGGCAGCAGGAATAAGAGCAGACCACAGGACCAAGCTCCAGGAAGAGGCAGAGCTGCCAGAGCAGGGAGTGGAGAATTCTGGACACCACTGAATCCGTGATATCCAACAAAAAAGGATCCCACGGATTCTGCACCAGCAGAGGTTGGGAGCTGTACCCTGAAGGGTTTTAGGTTCACGTCTGCAGGATTTGGGAGCACAAGGAAGGAACACACCTGTGGTAGGAGCACAGTGACTCCTGGCAGCACAGCCTTTAGGCCCTGTTATCCTGCTGCCTCGTAGGGAACTACGAAACGGCTCAAGAATTGCAGGTGCAACACATCTCATGAACAGCTTAGGTCTTCCAGCAGAACCTCCCCTGCAAGGCTCCTTCCCAAAGCCTCAAAAAATGGGAGCCGCAGCCCCTCCAGCAACGCCGACGGCAGGGGGCTGACAGGCAATTAAACAAAAATCGGGGGGAAAAGGCTCAGTTACAGCACAGCTGCGAGCACATCACTTGCCCAGGCCACGCAGAGCTTAGGCCCTGGATCACCTCCTTGGGAGGCTCCTAAATTCCACAGGAAGCACATTCCACGCCGAGGCCTGTGAGGCCGCAGCTCCCAGCGCCGGGGGCGGGATGGGGACGGGGCTGCACTTGTGGGGTTTGGGCCATTTACGGCCCTTTGGGCCTTTCGCGGCCCTTTGGGCCATTTCCAGCCCGTTCCGGGGGGTTTTGTTACCCAGGGGTGGCTCGGGGGTAAAGGTCTGCACCCCGCAGCGGCAGAGCAGGTGAGGGTCAAAGTCACAGCAGGTGACACGGGGCGACACGGGGCGACACGGGCTGACGCGGAGCGTCACCACTCCCGCTGCTGCACACAGGTCCCAGCAAGGCCACGAGCCGTCGCACAAAAGACCTTAAAACTGCACATGCTGGGCTGGTTTTTCCCACCATCGCTAACCTGCTCTTTTCCACGGCAAAGGTAAATCCGCGGTGTCACCAGAGCTGCCCGCGCCAACTCCAAGGTGCGAGTCAGCCCCAAAAAACGCTGACCAGACCCTGCATCGACACAGGAATAAAGGAATACCTTGGGAATACTGTCAAAAGACAGGAGTTCCAAGTTTCCTGTCCAAACCGGACTAGAAAACCTGCTGCCGTCCAGCATAAACCCAAGAAATCCTAAATGACCTAAATAAGGAAATATCTGCATGTGGAATCAGCCTGCTGTAACCGAGTGACCAGGAACGCTGTTCCCAATTATGTGTCCGTGCAGCAGATGAGAGCATTCTGCTGAAATCCCTGCACATCCCGTGTCCCAGCCCTGATCCCTCGCCCCAGAGGACACCCAGACACGTGTGTGTGCTCCTGCACCAGCTCAGCAGGGAGAGGAAAGCGTTTATTGTTGCCATGCTGAAGACAAATCATCAACTAGAATGCAATTCCTTTCGAAAAGTGTAATGGTTCTAAAATGCTGATTATATAAATGCCTCAATTTCACTCTCTTCCCTCCCCCCTTCCTGCAGAAAAAAAAAAACCACAGAGTGTTTTCAAAAGCTGGATTATTCTGCCATTGTTCCCCAGGACAACCTTCTTCAGCACCACTGAAGTTCTAACGAGGAACCTACTCAGCAATTAGATTTCGACAGTGAAACCACCCTGGCAGTGGCCCTGCACCCAGCAGGGAGGAATAAAACAGTGCCATTAGCATCTGGGAGGAGAGCAGCTCTGGGATTAATTGTGTGCCTGCTCAGGAGAGCGATAAGCCCGGAGGGTTTGTGCTACCCCAGGGAGAGGGGAGAGCCTGGAGAATGTGTGTGACCACAGAGCAGCTGAAGAATGGGCAGAGGGATACCAAGAGATGCCAGGTGAAGCCCCTTGGGCTTGTTCACCTGCTGGGAGGGACCTGCACATCGAGGGACTGCAAATCCCATCAACAGCCCCTCTTCCATCCCTCCCAGAGTCTGGAACAACTCCCAGCTCGAGCTCTCCGTGAGTCTGAGCCTTCCCGGTGTCTCCAGCCCGTCCCTCACTTCGCGCTGCCGCGGGTGCTGCCCCCAAAACATCCCAGACTCAAAGTCATTCCCAGCCAGAGCCATTCCAAAAGAGTCTGGCAGAGAGAGTCAGTCCTGAGGAGCAGCTGAGGGAGCTGGGGAAGGGGCTCAGAAGGAGAAAAGGAGGCTCAGGGGGGACCTCGTGGCTCTGCACAACTCCCTGACAGGAGGGGGCAGCCAGGGGGTCGGGCTCTGCTCCCAGGGGACAACAGGACAGGAGGGCCTCCAGTTGCACCAGGGGAGGTTGAGGATGGACATCAGGAGGAATTTCTTCCCGGAAAGGGCGATCAGACAGTGGAAGGGGCAGCCCAGGGAGGTTTGGAGTCCCCACCCCTGGAGGTGTCCAAGGAGCTCCTGGACATGGCACTCGGTGCTCTGGGTTGGTGACAAGGTTGAACTTGATGACCTTAGAGACCTTTTCCAACCTCAACCACAATTCTGTGATTCTCTGTCAGAGGCAAGATGGAAAACACCTATTTTCACTCAGGAGAGAACTCCCTGCCCTGCAATTGGCTCCCCCTGCGTTAATTTGGCTGCGGAAACTCCTCATGGTGCTTCAGCTTTCAGCCCACACCAGCTGGGACAATCCTCCCAGATCTTCTGGGATCACACAAGGACCTTGGAGCTCTGAGCCCAGGAGCAGGGAGCTACAGACAGATCAGTGGTGGTTAAAGAGAACAGGAGGATGGGCTGCCTCGTTCTGGAGCCCTCACTGCCACTTCCAAATCACCTCAAGTGGCTCCAGGGCAAAAGCAGCACCAACACCTGCCCAGGTGGGTTCCAAACCTGGGTTTGGACTCCTGCCTTGGCCCAGCAGCTGTAGCTGAACAAACCTGAGTGCAAAGGGACTGATCCTGAACCTCTACCTGCCTGCAGGACATCCGTGCAGCAAACCAAACCTCCAAAGGCTTCTGTGGGGTGGGACTTTTGGGGTGTGGTGGGGAGGTTGGGGTGGGGGAGGACAGGGAGCCACCAAACCCACGGGAAAGGTACAAATGCCTGCTTCCCTATGGGATTCTCACCTGAAATAGTCACTGCAGGCAGCCAAGACAACTTTATGAACCTGAAATACTTCATTATTTATAGTGAGGATGACATCAAGCAGCTGAGCCTGAGCTCGGAGCGAGGCCAGTCCCTGCAGCAGCGTGGTGCTGTGGCCAGGAGCAGAGAACGTGCATTTCAGGGTGCTGTTCTTGTCAGCCATGCTAAAAACAGAACAAGAGAGACAGGCTGGTTTGAAATGAACACAGAATGCCAGATACCCACCCAGCCAGATGGGGAGACACGGGAGCTGGGACCAGCTGGAAGGCAAATTCCCAGCTCAACAACCACCCAGAACATCAGCACCTCGTGTTCCCTTCTCCCACCACAAAACACTGCCACATTTTTCAGTCATCCTCTGGCACTGCTGACAACCCTGCAGCACACGCGGGGCTCCAGACGCCACCCAAACATCTCCTGGGGCCACGAGCTCCAAGGAATGTTGGTGTCTGAGCTGCCCCGGAGTCCACCCCGACCTCGACTTCAACCACGACACCGAGCCACAGTTGCTGATTCTCCTCACCACCTTCCCTGCCTGCAGCTGCTGGATTCCCTGCTCCGGCCAAGGACGGCCCTGCCAGCCCCATTTGATCCTTCCCTTCTGCCTGACCCCCAGGAGAGGAGCAAAAAGCAAAATATTGCACGGCACTGGCTGCCCTGAATAACGTCAGCTGTTTGAACTGCACTGTCAACAGTCCCCTCCCAGCGTAAACATTTCCTTGCTTTTCCCAATGCCTCTCACACGTGTTCCCCAGCATCATCCCGGGATCTGCCTGGCCTCAGATGCACTTGTCAGAGGGAACAGCAGGAGCTCTGCTCCGGGGGAAGAGGCTGTGGGATGCTCTGCAAAGAACTCCAGACCCAACTGCAAGATTCCCTGGGAAATCCCAAATTCGTTTGCAAATTTAATCCAGCTCTGACCGACTTTTCAGGATCAAGATCCTGTGTCCTCCTGGGGAGAAAACACAGATCGATATTCAAGATGGAGCTGATGCTTTCAAGAGCATCCTGCTGCTCGGTCTCTGCGTTTTTGAGGAATGTTTTATGGAAACGTGGCATAAAAAAATCCCAAGGAGATTATCCCGAGTCTGGGAAGCTGCGTGAGTTTCTCCCAAATCCACAGTGGGAGAGTGCATTTAGGACTGCACTTAGAGGGAATTATCATTATTATTGTTATTATTGTTATTATTATTATTATTATTATTTAGGTGGAATAAAGCAACAGAGCCAAAAAGGAGTAGGCTGGGGCTGAGTAATCCCAGGGTTTGCTCCAACCCTCCTCCCTCAGAGCTCCCTGGAACAACAACAGCCACACACAATGGACCAAACGAGCCGGCGAGGTCAGGGAAGAGTCAGGGAGACGGGATAACAAAAACGGGGATGTAAACAATCCTCAAACAATGAGGAACAATGCACAGGGCTCCGCTCCTATCGGGTCGCAATTTCCTGCGAGCTTTAGGGAGACGGAGCGAGGGGAAATCTGGGATGTCCATCAGGGCACTGGGAGGGCGGCTCTGGAGCTCGCTGGGATGCACACAGCAAACCCCGGCAGGCCAATTCAAGCTCCTCGGGCTTGGGAATGCGCCTCAAATTCCATCGGAGCTCCTGCTGGGGTGGCTGCTGGTGCTCAGCCGGGCTGGGGTGGTCTGAAATCCCCACCCTAAAATCAAAGCGCTCTAAAGAGCCTCAGAGCAGAGCGTGGAGCATTCCTCCCTGGAATAAAAGGGATTAGCAAAAAGGGAGTTGCTGACAGGACCTTTATCCACACTCTGCAAGCCAAGAAATGTCTGTCCACTCCGGCTCTTCCCGAGGAAAACGAGGGAAGAGATAGGAGGCAGCGAGGCGCGGATCCTCACCACGTCAAAGCCCTTTCCCTCTCCTCCCTGGAACTTGGACTTGCTGGGGGAGGAAGGAGGAAACGTCCAGCAGCAGCGAGGAAGCGATGTTCCCTCTGGACACAGCATCAGTCACCCAGCAAAGCCACTCTGCTCCAGGCCGGACAGGTAAAATCCGCAGGGACACGTCCGGCGGGAGCCGCAGTTCCCGAGTTTGTCGTGACTCCACCGGACTCGATCTGCTGCAGGACTCTCCTCATGGCAATTTTCCTCAGTGGCTTTTTTTGGTACTGATTTCAAACATTCCTCTTGGCAGCCTCGGGGTTCATCCCTATGGGAATGCTGTCCCTGCATCCACAGCCCTGGCAGCGCAGGTTCAAACAACGAGCGTCACCTGCACAAATATTCCTCTTTTTTTCCCTCTCAACTCACTTTTACAAGATTAGAGCAGGGCGGGTCGGTCCATCTCTGTGGAGTAAAGGTGTTTGGATGTGGGATTCATTTCAACAGGTAATGGAACAGCTACTCCACGAAAAACTCCCTGTTCTGGTTCCTTTGTCTATTTACAGGGGTAGAATAAAAAGATCCAATGATTACACAATACCCTGAGGAGGTGGAAAAAAAGCAAAACAAAAGAAAAGCATTGCTAATGTCCAGAAAAAAAAACCCAAAAGGATTTTAAGGAGAAAAAAATAAGCTGGAAACAAAACAAAATCCACACAAAGCATGAGAAATCAAGAAAGGGATTTATAGACAACAAAGGGGGAGGAGGAGAGGTGAGAGAACAGCACCAAGCAGTGTTTGCTCTGTGGGGAGAAAAAAGAGATTTGTGGTAAGAGCAGGCTTGGCTGGACACGGGAGCAGCCTGAATCCACGGCCTTGGCTCCTACTCCAGCGCCGGGATGGGAGCGAGAAGAGGAGCAGCAGTTGCATGCCAGAGAGTGAAAAATAAATATATAAAACCCCGAGCACAAAAGGAAGCCTTGAGCATCTGAGAGCGCCTTTGTGAGGCTGTCCCTATCTCATCCCAGATCTCCAAATGCCGTGTACTTGTTGCTTAACAATTTGTTACAGCAGGAACAGCCTGGAAGACAAAACTTGGGAAGAGTTGCATCTCCTCCTCGCAGCTCAGAACGTGCCCGGGAGATAAAAGCCTTTCAGCACGACAGGGAGAAAGCGTTTATTCCGCTCCCTCCCTTTCGTTGGGAGGCAGGCCTGGAGAGCTTCTGGAATTTTCCTCGGGATGCTCCTCTTCTTCCTCAAAAAGCTGGATATTCACGGGGTTTCTGTGGCCAGAGAGTCCTTCAGCACCTCGGCTTGGAGCAGGGCCAGGCGCGCGGCTGCACCCGAACTTCCCCGTCGGGAAAACGCAGGACACAAAAATCGCACCCACACCAACATCCCACGGCGGGGATCCCAACATCCTGACAGCAGCAGGGCCTCTCACACGGATACACTGGCACAAAGGTGGCTCTGCAGGAGCAGGAATCCCACTTTCCATATGGAAACAGCTGTGAAAGGGATCTTTATATCCATGGCACGCACGGCGGGGGCAGCCGGAATCCGACGGCCACGCTGAGCCAGGAGGGCGATGCCTTTTGGGCAGCAGCCTCGGAGGCTCTGATAACACCCCTGGTACCCCAGCTCCAAGCAGGGGCTGCCAGGGAACGAGTAATGGGATTGAGGATTTGTCTGCGAGCCGCTGCTCTGAAGCCAGATCGCTTTCAATCCTCTGCGATCACTGCGGGAGAGAGCTCGGCGCGGGGGAAACCAACCCCGAGCTGGACCCCGGGGCTCAGGGAGGGTGTGGAGATGTCCCAGCAAGGGTTAAGGGAGAGGTCCCAGGCAGACAGCGGGCAGGGAGGGCAGGGAAGGCAAACAAGGCCAGAATTCCTCCTGCTGCTGCACCCAGAGAGGAGCCCTCGCCCCGAGCTCACCCACCACGGGCTCTGCTCGCACATTTCTGAGCAAGGAACGCTCGGTTTTGGACCGAAAGCAGCTGCAGAGAGGAGGCATCTGGACACCCAAGAGGCCTCTAAAGCCGGGACGTTGAGGGCCACGCTTCCAGAATCAGCTCAGGCACAAAGAACATCCCAAGAACAAGCGGCCCCTGGCGCTGCCTCCTCCGTTCCCCACAGCATCACGTGGAACCCAAGATGCGTTTCGAGCTAATGAATCATTTTTCCCAAATCTGTGCTGATGATTAAAAACATCAAAGCTGGAATTAAAGGCTTACCAAGCATGAGTTCGTATTTCAGCATGTTTGCAACCACTGCACAAGTACAAGTAGAGAGAATTAGAGCAGGACAGATCGTAACATTTTAGTGATTGAATTAAGGGGGAAAAATCTTTGGCTGCACCACTGCCTGTCGTGTTCCTCCTCTCCTTTTACTACACGGGAGGGCCAGTTCGGTGCTCTCCATCCCAGCTCAGCATCCCCACGTTTTCCCACTCCTTGGGGCAGGTGGTGCTCGGTAATTTTTCATCCAGCAGAAACTCGAGGGGGTTTGGCAGGATTCCTGAGCAGGGCAAACTTCCAACAGCCAAACTCTTCCATAAACACCAGCTCCAGAGGTGGGACCCCGCGGGGAACGGCTGGGGGACAGCAGGGGAAGGAGGAAAAGCAGCAGAGTGTGTGGAAAAGCACCAGGTACGGAGTGGCACAGCTTTTCCAAGGCTAAACAAAAGGTTTGGGATTGCAGAATAGCCGGCGAGGCTCCTGCGAGGAATCTTGTGGTTCTGGAAGCAGAACTCCCATAAAGCTGGAGAGTAACTTTATTTAGAACATAAGGTATGAATATTAAGGACCTTCTTTGGGAACCTTTGACAGGCAGCATTATAGATATTTTAATAATGCAAATCATTTAATGCCTTTAGTTTCATGCCTAAGTAAAAAAAAAAAACACATTTAGATTCTGATTTTTAAACTACAATTAAGACACTTAAAATCAAAACAAAAGTCAAACTCCCTCAGATAAGTCACTGGTAGCCATGGTGACTGTAATATTTCAGATCCTGAGGCTTTATATCACATGCCCAAACGATGAAAATGAGTTTTCAGCACTTCACACTCACAAACGCTACGTTAGGGCAGAAAGGCTGAGCCCTTCGCTGCGGATTTGCTGCTTCCCAGCCTCTCATTTGGGATTTTGGGATGACGTTCCCGTGGCCTTTGCATGCCTCTAAGAAGACACAGCAAGAAGTTTCCTTGGAAGTTTGGGGGCAAGGAAGATGAGGCAGTGAGGCACAAAAATACCTGCCCTGATAACCTACTTCTGTTCCCAGCAGCATTTACAGCGCTTCCCGGCCAAATTAGCAACCACAATAAGCACTTAATGATCAGCAACTAATTAAATATTAACACTCTGAATGAGGGGGATGTTTTCCAGCGAAACGTAATCATCCTCAAGAAAGATATAGGAGCAAAAAAAAAGCGTTGAATCGATTTCTTTGTTCCCTTCTCCAACTCCTTCCCTTAATTCCTCTCATTTCCCTCCTCTGCCTCCACTCATGTTCCACTCCTGACACCATCTCTTTCATCAAAGCAATAAATAAAAGGAGAGAGCCTGAGAGCAATATCGCTATTTAAAAGTGACTGGCAATTTGCAGGGCTCAAATAAAGAGATTATAAATCTCTGAGTTTCAGGAGCAGCGATACTTTGTGTGAAATAATGGACCTCCGGAAAACGCCTCAAGTGCAACAGGAAAGTCTGAAAAGTCTCCAGCCTCAAAATTTAAGGGAATTTAATGTTTGGCAAAGGGAGAGCAAAGTACACCCACTATTTAAGAAAGAAAAAGGACAAAGCCCAGCAAACAAAGCTTTTTTTTAGTTCTGTTTCAGGGCCCCAAAGGCTGGTCCCTCTCCCAGCAGCCGGACTGGCCGGCACTGGGGTGGGACTGGGCACTGCTGTGCTCCCACACTGACCACTGCCGGCCAACCCAGGCCTGATTCAGCCCTGCAACTTGGTGAAAAGAGCAATTAAAGCTGGATTTTACAGAAGCCAGGAGGCACCTGGTTCATTTTCCAGTGCGTTCTGTCTCAGGTCCTGCTGATCCCCTGGTTTGCTTGTCTGCATCCCATTTCCCCCAAGCTGGAACCAAGGACACCCTGCAGCCCAAAGGTAAAGCAGTAAGGAGCTTTTCAATTTATTTATTTGTTAAATATTTTTTTTTTATGCCCTTAGAAGTCTCAGGCATTTCTAAAATCTCTGTTTTTCTTTTCTTCCGAGCCGGGCTCGCACAGGGCCCAGCAGACACACACGAGTTTATTCTGCTCCCAGGCATCAATCAGGAGGTTGTTTGCAAGCCAAAGGAGGTGGGATTTTGGTTTCTGCACTAATAAAACTGGATGGCTGTCAAAAAGCTGGCTGGCCTGGTAAAATAGAGCAGCAAAAAAGTGGAGGGTGAACGATGTGAACACTGTGAAAGATGTGTTCAGCTCTGTGCCACCGCCCGGAGGTTCAACGTGAGGCTCCGGGCAGGACGTGCTGTACTCAGGACAAATGGTGGGGGGAGAAAAACAGCCACAAAAAAAACCCAAAATCAGATTTTTCAAATGTTTCTGTCACAGACCCAGAGGCATCTTTGTGCTGAGGCAGTGGGAAAAGCAGTTTGGTGCTGGTTATTCAGCAGCCACAAGGGCCAGTGGGACTCTCAGGTGAGAGGTCCGTGAGCCCAGGTTTGGACACCGGGGATCGGAGAGCACAAAATGTCACACTGAGATTATTTACAAGGATTTGCCATTTCTCTTTTTCCATATTTAGAGCTACCACAGAGGATATTGTCCTGTCCTGGGGTTTTCCTCAGCCCTGCCCTAAGCTGGTCCCAGCGGAGAGGTGACAGCTGGAGAGGCGACACTCATCATCCATCACCACCACCAACGCCCTGCCACCACCTCGACCTGCTCTTATCACAACGACTGACAATGGGAAGATGCTCCCCCATCCCACAAACTTGATGGTGATTATTCTTTGTCAGCCCCAAACCTAATCCCTCCGAGCCAGGAACAAACAGAGCAAACACAAAAATCACTGGAAGCGTGTCCGTGACTGTGGCAGGCACAGGCAGTGTGACAGCAGTGACAGAGTCAGGCACACGGGGACCCTCCGAGCGTGGGGTTTACATCCCATGAAATCCACGTACACCCCCCAGTTCAGGCTCGCTACACTCAGTACTCCCTGACAGCTCTGCCTTAAACACTCCACGTTTCTCCAGCTTAGGGTGAAACCCTGCTGCGCAAAAAGCGAAGCTACAGCGGTGCCACGTCCAAAATAACCCAAAAATCCGAGCCGTGCCCCAGTCCCAGGGCTGCTGGAGCAGCCCGAGGGAGCAGCGGGTGCTCCTGAGCCTCTCCCAGCAGTGCAAAGGCCGGGAGGCACCTAGTGGTGCCGGGAAGCACAGCAGAGCCACCAAGGCCACCCCAAAAGTGCCACCTGGCCCGCGCACGGGCACTGCTGGGCGCTGCCCTCCTGCCCTGCGCCCGCTCCAGCGTCACCCCGGCACCTCTGGGTGCCGAGCAGAGCTGATCCACGGCATTGCGTCCACCCAAAAATCCGTCAGGACCTGCCCGGGCTCTGCACAGGTCAGCGAGCTCTGGGTCACCTTCCCTGCGGGGACGGCCCGTGCCGGCTCTGCCAGCAGCTCTGGCAGGGTCCCCACAGCAGGAACACGCCTCCCCACCTTGTCCCACACAACCATCGCGGGCCCTCCGCTCCACACCTGAACTCAGGAAAGGTTCCAGCCTTCCCGGAGGTCGCGGGAGCGGTGCCCGTGCCGGGCTGTTAGCGCAGCACGGATCGCACGGCGTGGGCAGTGTGGCAATAGCACAGCAGCAGGAGTTACGTGCAGAGCAGGCGCTCCTCTCCTCTCCCCTCCCTGCACCTCCACCCTCCAGATTAGAGCCCGCGAGCTCAGGCAAAAGCAGCACAAAGTGATGAAATAGCAGAGAGCAGCAGCAAACCCCCCGTGCCTTCCACGGAAATCAGGGAACCGGTGCTTTCCAGCGGGTGGGAGCAGCTGCCCCGGCCCCTGGCATTGCGGCACCGAATTCCAGCTCCAATCTGCCTGCAGCCCGTTCCTGTCCTCACCTGAGCCCTCTGCACTCAGGTTTGTCCCCAGCACAACACTGGTTTCTTTCCCAGCTCCGTGGGCAGCTCCGTCTTGCGCAGGCTTTGTGCCACCCTGCCCTGAACAGTCACCCAAGGCCACCAGAACAGCTTTTCTTTAAGATCCCAAATTTCTGTTTAACTCCAGCATTTCTTAATAAACGAGAAAGTGGGAGAGACGCTTTAACCTCTGTCCTGCTGTGCGAGGCTCCTCCTTACAAAGCCACACAACACTTGGAGGTAGGACAGGAACCTTTGAAGCATCCCCCAAGTTTACTTTTAGTCTAAATAAAACCCCCAGCTCGGGACTCTCCCAACGCTGCAAGAGCAGGCAGCAGTTATTTTTACAGTGATTCAGTTCGAGCATAAACATTTACACCACGTCTACCAGATCTAACAACTAAATCTGTCTGAAACTTGCCATGTGGCAGAGGATGGATCATAGAAACCCCACAAAAACTCCACTTCAGCTCCAAAAGGGAAAAAATCCCAAGTCTGATTGAAGGGTGAAGCTGTAGGAGACGACAGGAACACGAGAGCAAGGCAGGCTCACAGCCCTTATCTTCCCCCTTTGTAGTTTTACTCCATCCCCCTGGACATTCCTCTCCTTCCCACCACTTTCTCAGAAGGAATAAAGTTTGGGAAGCTCAGGTCAGCACTCCCTTGATGGGAACCCAGACATTTGGGGTAAGACCTTGCCTGTTCATCCTGGTCTTCACAGCAAACACGCCGGTGTGTCCTTCAAGGGATTATTCCCAATTGATTCCTCAACAGCTTGTCTGGACACCTCAATTAATTCCCATGGAAAGGCCTTCACGGGAACATTCTCTCCAGCATCTGGGATGATGTTTTTCCCAGATTTTTGTGACCCTGCTTTGCACAACCCCATCTCACCAAAGCTGCAGCAACGATGCCTCGATGGCTCAAGCACAGAAGCTCCGCCTGCCGAGGGTCCTGAAGGGTTCCACGTCTCCTCTCCCCGATCCCGAAGCACATCCCCGGTGCTACGGAGTGAATCCTGCAGCCTGAAACTCTCCCTCTACGTGATAAAGAGGGCTGGGAGTAAAATATGAAACCCATTTGTAAGTCATGAAATTCTACCCAAGGAGGAAGAAAGAAAAAAAAAAAACCCAAACCCCAAGTTTATTTCAGAGTAGAAGATTGGGGCCATTTGCTTTTCAACGCTCAGGAGTGGCTTTATCTCGTGCCATCAGCGTGGCCAGGCCCTTTTGTCCTCACGGTCTTGCACGGCCTGTTCTGCGTTGAATGAAAGAGCAGGATCCCAGCAGAGAAGTGAATTTTCCTGCTCCGGGGCAGCCACGCGGCTCCCGGGCAAGCGGTAGCACTTCCAAAGATGGAAATTCTGGCCGTGATGTTGGAGCTGCAGTGCTCCATCCAAATGGCATGTGTGAAACAGCACCAGAGCCTCTGTCCCCCTGCCTCAGACAGCAAACAAGAACTGCAAAAAAGTCACAAGTGGAAGCACCCAACAAGGAACCACCGCCGCCAGGGAATGCCCTTGGAATCCTCCTCACGCTCTACAGCACGTCCAAAGTCCCCCATCAGCTTTCTCCTCGTATTCCCCAATAAATCCACCTTCAAACAAGTAAAAAACCTTTAAACTCCCGACCAACAAGAAGCAGGACTCAAACTTAACGGGCTTTGCTTTAAAATTAACAAAGAAAATAAACACGCAGCGATAGGGAACATGATGGAGCTGCAGCTCGGGGGAATAAAACTGCTGCAGCTCCAGCCTGGGTGATTTATCACAGCCCTGAAACAAATTACTTCCATTTCTCACTGCTCCACACCCAGGGAACTCCCAAGTGCCAGGGGAGCAGTGCTACCAACACCTGGAGTGAGAAGTGCTGGAATTCCTGTCTGAGGAAGGAAAAGGAGGTGCAGAGGGATAAAATGAGATGCCACAGGTGACACAGCACGGAGCTTCACGGAGAACAGATGGTCATTAGGGGCAAAAAAATAGCATGTATCTATAGGTGAGGATTCAGAGAGGCTTCTGCAGCACCGAACAATGCCTGGGAGAGCCTCCCCTCCACGGCGTGACACACACGGGTGGTTATTTCAGGAGGCAGCGCTGAGCGAAGCTGAGGATAAACGATGCTTTGAAGCAAAGTGACAGCGTGACAGCGCCAGCGTGACACCCCCGAGACAGACACCACAACTCCCCGAGCACTGTCCAGCACGAACTCGGGATGGCGACACACACGAAATCCCTGGGAACGGAAACTCCTCCGTGAGCAGCTACCACCTGCAACACCCAGAGCATCACCTGGACAGGTAAAACATCATCCCGACAGGTACCACCTGCAACACCCAGGGCATCACCTGGACAGGTAAAACATCACCCCAACAGGTACCACCTGCAACACCCAGGGCGTCACCTGGACAGGTAAAACATCACCCCGACAGGTACCACGTCACCCCTACAGGTACCACCTGCAACACCCAGAGCATCACCCCGACAGGTACCACCTGCTCTGTGCTGCCTTCAAAGCCTGAGTGACTCCCCAAAATCAGGGACTAGGGGGTCTGCAGGCACAGCAGAGGGGATGGGGGGCAGCAGAATGGGCCTGAAATACCAAAAATTGGGAGTCTGTGGAACTGCTGCACCTGGTGTCTCTACAAACCGGCAGAGCTGGTGGCTCCACGGACCTGGCCGGGGTGGGATTCACCGGGGGGGTTTCACTGGGTGGGATTCACCGTGTGGATTCACTGTGGGATTCGCCACGGGATTCACATTATTTCCTGCTTCAGAGCCTCCCCCAAACCTCAGCCGCCCTCCTCACACACCCCACGAGCAACAGCGTCGCTGCTCATCACGATGGTTCCCTTCCCGCGGGCCCCGCTCGGGACAATCCCCGGCCCCGGGGGCACCGGGCACCGGGCACCGGGCACCGGGCCGTGCTG
>VZTF01006006.1:158961-168999 GCA_013397755.1 Cnemophilus loriae
TTTTTTTTTTTTGGTTTTTCCCCTTGCAAAACATGAGGTCTCTCCATGTACCTTTTGCTGCAAGCCAAGCTCTTGTGTATCCCACGGCTCCCACAGCTGGGCTTTAAAATCCACGGCCAACACTGGGAGAGTAATGACAAAATCATGAGCTGGCAGCGTTGCCTTTCCCTCCGACCTCCTCATTTCATCCTGCTCAGGAGCAGGAATTCCTCACAGCTCCCAGCACCAGCATGCAGGGGGTTTTTTTTCCAATTTTTGTTAGATTTTTCCCAGCACAGGGGTTTTTCCCCAGTTCGTGTTACATTTTTGGCTGCTTTATTTTCCCTTGTGGTGGAGGAGGCTGCAATGACCTCCCTCGCTCTTCCTTGGTGATATCCCAGCTCCGTCTCCCGCCTGCCCGGAGGGTGTGGGGGGTTTCTCAGTGCCAGTGCTGCTCCCTGGTTTTCTTCCCTCTGGATTTCGGCTCTGCTGCTCCCTGCTAATCCCTGTGCAATCCTGGCGAGCGCGTGAGCCCGGGGAAGGTCGGCAGCGCAGGCCGGGGTGTGTCTGCTGTGCCAGGAGGATGGACCAGCCTTTCTCCCTCCCTTTTATCCTGCCCCTTTGGATGCGTTTCCCCGTGGAGATGTTTTATCTGCTGGAAGCTGATGGAGGTGGATCATCCTCTCCTTTCCCCTGGAGCACCACCACCACCGGGTCTCAGTGCAGAGAATTCCGTGGTGGAGAGCGGCCACCAACCCCAGGCATGAGGGATACCCGAGCCCCTCAGGATGAGCTCTGTAGGCTCCCACCCTCCTGGGGTGCAGCCAAGCCCTGCAGGTCCCGAATTCCCCAATTTCGGAGCCAATCCAGCACGACCAGCTCGGCTCCGGCAGAGCACACCGGCACAGCAGCATCCCTTCCCTGCCGGGATGGAGCCAGCCTGGCTCTCCGGCTGGATTCCCACCCCCAGGCAGTGTCCCCCACCCTGTGGAGCAGCGGAGCCGCGTGACCCAGCGTGGATAAAACACCAAGTGTGGGAATGCTGTGCCCTGCGCTGGTGAGCGAGCGGGAGGAGCGGGAAGGAGCAGGACACGGAGCACGGAGCCACGTGGGGTCTGGCCTGGGGGAAGGATCAACACCTTCTTGCGGGAATCTCGGGCTCCTTCCACTCCTGCCTGGAGAGCTGATTCCCTCGGGAGCTGCCTCCCGCTCAGCTGGCGGCGTTGGCCATTCCCAGCATCGTTTGGCACCGGAGCGAGGCCACGATCCAGCAGGTCCCCTCCGTGTCCAACACGCGTCACCCCCTGAAACCAGGGATGGCTCCAGAGGGGAGCAGGTGCTGCAGCACCACCCTGGCCCATCGGGGAGCCCGGTTCCCATCCGCCCGGTTCCGAGAATTTGTAAAAAACCACAGCCGCCCAGCCCAGCTTCCCCGACCAGCTTGGCTGCGCTCCTCACCTGGCAGGAGAACACACGGCCGCGCGAATAAACGCGCGGGGAAGCGAAGCCCCTCGCGGCCCGGCGAGCGGGGCCTGCGTTCCAAGAAGTAATGAAGGCCAGGGAATGGAAAATGCCTGTCACTGGCTGCGCTCCGAGGGCGCTGCGCTTCCCCACGGCAGCGCCAGGGCCCAGCAGCTGCGCCAGGCCCGGCCAGCGGCACCGCGCTCAACTCTGACATTTGAAGACGGAGGAATAATTTGGCTTCATTATCCCCCCCTTCCCCCCCGCCCCCTGAGCGGTCCCTCGAGCCGGGCTGGAATGTGCGTGGTAGGGACAGAACCAATCCCATTAGCACGAGGAGATTGTTTTTCGTTGGGTTTTGTTGTTGTTGAATCGCCCGTGGCTCCGGCTCGGTGGGGTAGGTCAAAGGAAGGAGGACGGGGAGAGGAAGCCCGTGGATGTGTTTTCCCGTCCCTGGCACGGTGCCACCCTGCCCGATTCCAGCAGCACCGTGGGGTTTCCATCTTTGAAGGCCAGGTGGGCTTTGTGGTGGCTCCAGGCACGATTCAAAGGAGAATTTGTAAAGAAAAGGGCTCAGCTCCACATGCAGGGTCAGGAAGGTGCTTTGAGCCCCTGTCCAACTCCCCATCTCACCTCCTCATCCCCCTCCAGCCCTGGATGGGGATTTATCTCCATTGGGGTTAAAACCGAATTTACAGCTCTGCGTGTTGGTCAGGAGTTCAGGATCCCAGCCTTGCGCTGGCAGGAGCTGGGCCAGGAGCAGGGAGAGGCAGCTGGAGCTGCTGGAAGATATCCTTTCCCAGCTGAGAGAGGAGCCCAGGCTCCGCTTCCATCACCTCCAAGAGCAAAGTCCAAACCCACTGTTCCACCCAGACTGGGGGTTCTCATGGAAGAATGAGAATCATCACCTCCTTCCTCCTACAAGACAAGAATAAGAAAGATCCCCCTGACCTCTTTGTGTCCTGCAGCGTCTCCCTGGGATGCGAGTGGGAAGGGGAAAATTGGTCCCAAATCCTGAAAATGGGGGTTGGCACGTGGACTTCTGAGGGTCTTTCCCCATCCTGCTGACCCAGTCCTGGGATTTCTGCCCTCTGAGGCGTCCCAAGGACCCCAGTGCTCTTCCCGAGCAGAGACATCCCAGAAGGACAGGGCCCAGGGCTCGGGGGCGAGGAGCTGCGAGTGCTGCTGAGACACAGGGGAGTGGGGTGAGAAACAGGGACAAACAGCACTGGCACCGTTGGGAGCAGACGGCAGGAGGGGAGGGAAATCCGTGCCTGGCCCGGCTCCTCCAGGCATTGTGTGAGCCTGGTGGAGCTCCCGGCAGCTGAGATTTTCTGGAGGGGACAACAGCAGCCCAGTGCAGCCACCAAGAGCAGCCAGGGGGGCTGCTGACCCTGATTACAGCTGGTGAGACCCCCACAACCCTCAGCACCCACTGCTGGCACAGAGACCGAGCCACAGCCAAAGGAGGGCTCTGTGATGGAAGTGCAGGGAGAAATTTGCTGGATTTTTCCAACTTTTTGAGGGTACTCTTGCCACAGACCCATCTGGGATTAGTTGTGGAGCTGTGGCTGGACACGTGGACACGTGGACACGTGGAGGTGACTGTGGGCACGAGAACATGAGTGTGAACACATGGAGATGTGTGTGGACACAAGGACGTGAGGATGGACACGAGGACACGAGGATGGACACAAGGACACGAGGATGGACACATGATGTGAGTGTGGGCGCACAAATGCTCGCCCCAAGGACGTGACCCACCGTGGCCTCAGGGTGTCCCCATGCCCTCACCACCACCACGGGCTGGAGGGTGTGATTCCACCACAGCCTGGCCTGCCCGTGGCCGATGGGGCCACACACCACGAATTTTCCTTCCCTTGTGAAAAAATGAAAGAGGGAGCGAGAAGGAAAAGGCGTCGGGTGGAAAAGCCCCCGGCTGCCTGCTGGGGGGAGTGGAACCAGCGAATTTCATGCGTCTCCTTCTTGTTAGAGTGGGGTCCCTCCTCACCTGCTCCTGGGCACGGTTTCCTGCACCCCGAGCCAGCAGCGAGGAATCTGACTCCAGTTTAAAGGCGAGGAGCTCGTCCACGGTCTGCAGCCCGGCTCCCATCCCAGGAGGGGACAGGCCCGGAGCCGCTGCCCGCGGCGGGCAGGGTTTGCCAGCTGTCTGCACCAGTCTGGGGCCTTCCCGCCTCCCCCGGCACCAGCCCCTGGTGGGGGACACAGACAGGGAAATTTCTGCAGAAAGACACCCCCTGAGGGCTGTCCCTGCCCTCTGAGGGGCACTCGGTGGCCTGGGCCTGGCCGGGGGAATATTGTCCTTGAGTCATCAGATTGTGCCCACCTCAAAAGCTGCTCAGTGCTGGGATCCATCTCTCAGCCCTTCCCTCTTATCCTGCCGTGCCACCCCTCTGCCCACCCCGAGGCACTGCTGAGGACACCGTGCAAGCGCCCAGATCCCACTGTGGGCTGGGAAATGCATCCATGGCACCCACTCTGCCTCCCACGCCAGCCCCACACGGCCACGGCTGCCCGGAGCATCCTCCCACGCAGGCAGGGAGCCGGGAACGCCGTCCCTCTCCACTCCATTTAGGGAAAACCCCTCCTGTCCCCATCGTGCCGAGCACTGTGCCACGCTCCCCTCCCCTCCAGCACCCGTGAGGGGGTGACATCGCACCCCCATGGAGGGACAGGCGGGGGACGTGCTCCGGCAGCAGAGGCTGCTGGCAGGGAGCAGACCAGGCCTTTGGAGATCCTTCTTTGGCTGTGACTCCTGCCAAGCGCCCCGGCATCCATCCCCAGCACCTCTGCACCCCTGGCTCCGCGTCCCGGGGCAAACAGGCGGCGGAGGCAGCGCCAGCCGCGGCTCCTCGGGGGCCCCGCGCCGCCGCTGGCTCCGAGCACGGGACCCTGCTGAGCTACTGAAGTGCTGCAGACGAGGCTCCAGCCCCTCGCGTGAGCTGTCCTGCCGTGCCTGGCACGGGAGAGCTCGGCTGTGGCGTGGGCATGGGCACCGTGCCAGGACAAACGCGCCGGGGGGAAAGGTGGGACATGCCAGCCCCCGGGCCCTGCATGCGTGCTGGTGTGTGACAGTGGTGTGTGACACTGGTGTGTGACACTGGTGCGTGACACGTGTGTGTGACACTGCTGTGTGACACTGGTCCAGGATACTGCTGTGTGACAGTGGTGCGTGACACTGGTGCGTGACACTGGTGCGTGACACTGCTGTGTGACACTGCTGTGTGACACTGCTGTGTGACAGTGGTGCGTGACACGTGTGTGTGGCCTGACTGACACTTTCCGTCCTGGAAGTGGTGTCCACGGGTGGTTTTCAGTGGGAAAAGCCCTCGTTTCCCAACCCTTCCGTGTGCACGGAGCCCTCCCTGCTGCTGCATCCCGGCTTCCCCGTCCTTGCAGCTCGCAGGGGGATGGTTTGGGGTGCGTGCCCCCCTGCCCACCCTCAGCACCCTCCGAGCCCGCCCACCCACGGGTGCTGCTGGCAGCTCCCACAGCATCTCCTCCCACCCTCGATGCTGAATCTCTCAGTCCAGCAGCAGAGAGGAGCTGTGCTCCACGGCCGTGCCAAACAGCCCAGCAGGGATTTCTCTCCGGTTTGCCAGAGGTTTCATCCCAGCTCAGTTTCCAGAATGGGAACAGCCCCGTCCCCCCCTGCCGGCCCCGTGTGAGGGATCAAACCTGCCCCCATCCAGGGACCAGCACCCCATGGAGCCACCAACTCGCCCAGCTCTGGTACAAACCTTTTATTCTATTCCCCCTCCCAGCTCAGGGCTGGCTTTGCCCTTCGGAGGCGAGGCCGGGAGGGCTCCACGGCCGTCCTTCCCCTGGAGCTCCTGCCCCGGGGACCGGGGGAGCTGCCGTGGCCGGAACTTCACAGACTCCACCGAGCTGCACGCGCGGCCGAAAAGCAACAACGAAAAGTGGACCCCAAAACAGACACGAGACTCCCACGCCCCCCCCCAACCCGATTCCCTAAACCCACATGTGTTGGATGGGAGAAAGTGACGGAGCAGCACAAAACCGGTGGGGACAACGACGAGAGCCCCTTGTCCCACCACGCCACGGCCACCCGGGAGCCGCCGGCACACGGAGAGAGCCCAGAAACCCAGGGGAGGGGTCGGGGGTAATAAGTTAATCTGTACAGACGTGTTAGGTGACACGGGGGTGGCGGGACCGACACCCTCCCGGCACAGGGGGGGTCCCCGTGGGGTGCCGGGGGCGAGGAGCCACATGCCGGTGCAAATCGAACCACGAAACAATGCATGAAATCGAGTGGGGGAGAATGGGGGGAGATGGGGAGGGGAGAGACACCTCCATGCCCAGGGGCTGTGCCAGGGTGAGCCAAAGGGGTCCCTGCTCGCTTTGAGGGCAGCACTGTGAGCCCAGGGACACGGAGACCGGGCCCTGCCGTCAGCTACAGCCCCGCAGGCCGCTCCCAGCATCGGGCGGGGATGCCGAGCCCAGGATGGAGCCAGCCCTGCAGGATGCCGAGCCCAGGATGGAGCCGTCCCAGCAGCTCCCACCTCCTGCCCGAGCTTGAAGACAGGGAAATGCCGCCTCACCCCCTGCTCGGTCCCACCAGCAACTTGTTGGCACCGGGGTCGGCTCCCGAAAGGGAGCAGGGAGGGGAAGGAGCCATCCCAGGGCCCCTCCACAGCTCCGGGAAGGGGCCGGCTGGGTGCTCGCGTGGGCACAGAGGCGGCGGGATCCGCTCCTGTCTCCGGCTGCCAACGCCAAATCCATTCGCCACGTTTCGGCTCCCCGAGGCAATCGGCTCCGGCCGGCGGAAGGGAGTTCCCAGGGCCGGGGCCGGCGCCTCGGCGGCTCAGCCCAAGGTGGGAGGCCGGGGATGTGCCGAGCCAAAGCTCAGAAGGCTGCAGGCGCTCTCCATCCCCCACCGCAGCCGGCTCCCTCCTGCCCGGCGCTGGACCCATGCCCGGAGGGCTGCGGGGCCCCGGCGGCTCCGGGCGGGAGGAGACAGATCCGCTCCGGGGACGGGCTCCCTCCGGCCTCCCCGCTCTGGCAGCTCCCCTCTAGGCTCTGCAAGCCACGATCCCAGCTCACAGCACATCCCTGGAGGAGGCAGAGCCGCTGCCCGGCTCCTGGAGCCTCCTCCGCAGCCTGGGGAGGGGAGCGGGACCCGGCCGGACCCGGATGCCCCTCTGGGAGCTGGGGACGTGGGGCAGCCCGAGGGGCAGCGGGGCGGGACCGGGGACGATGCCGTGGGGATGGTGACAGGGAGGTGGAGGGAAGGGGTGGGAGCGCTACAGGATGGTCTTGTCCAGATCGACTTTGAGGGGCAGCGGCCCCGCGTCCTCCCCGCCGTGCGCAGGGCACAGGGTGACAGCGATGACGGGCGGCAGCGGGAAGGTGCCGGGGCCATCCAGGTCCTCCAGGTACTCCTTGTCCCCGTTGATGCTCAGAGGCTGGAAGAGAGGCAGAGATAACAGTGCAGCCCCAGAACGGGGCGCAGGACCCTCTCACCCCCAGTTTGGGGACACCGCGGGGCTGGCTGTGGATGTACCTCACACCCCACAGGGTGGCTGGGGACACAGACAGGGCACGCAATGTCCCACCCAGCCGTGACGGGTGTCCCTGACACCCTGGGGTTGTGTTCACCCCGTACCTGGGTCTTGACGTGCTGCTCGGGGGCGGTCACCAGGCTGGCACAGCTGAGCCACAGCATCACCATGATGGAGAGGAAGAGGCAGGCGGCCAGGATCCAGCGAGGAAGGCCCGAGCGCCTGTAGCACCCCACCACCCCCCGCCAAAGAGAAGGGACGAGTTTATGGCAGGGCACGGGCTGGGAGTTGGGGTTGGGGGGATCTGCTCTGCCACGTCCAGCAGGTCCCAGACCACCTACTTGGACATGCAGCCGAGGAAGTCGTGCTCCTGCTGCGGGGGCTCCGGGGGGTGCGTCTTGGCTTTGCCCCATGGCTCCTTCACGGGGGGCTTGTCCCCCTTTGCCCGGGGGCCTGGGAGGGGAGAGGCGATGCTGAGCCTGGGCACCCACGTGGGCACACCCTGCACGCTCCCCATCCCCTTGCCAGCGTGTGATGGGGGCCCCCCTCTCCCCCCAGGACCCTCTGCCCGCTGAGGGGGCACAGAGGATCCCAGCAGCTCTGTGGAGCAGGGCCCCATCCAGAGTCCCCCGGAGTGGGTGGGGGTGTGGGAAGCTGATCAGACCCGAGGAGAGGGAAATTTGTTCAGCCCTGGAGAACTCGGATGGGAGCCAGGAGGGCTCAGAGGCTCCCAGCCCCCTCCCAGCAGCCGGACCCCCCCGCACCTGTGTGGGGCTGGGGGCCGCGAGGGCTGGATCCCGATCCCGATCCCGATCCCGATCCCGGCTGTGCTGGCTGGATCTCCAGTGCCTCGGGTGCTGGATACTCCATCTCAGGCTGGGACTGGGTTGGCAGGGAAAGAGGGAGAAGGCAGTGAGGAAGGGGGTCCCCACCCCTCTGGGCACCCACAGAGAGGGTCCTGGGGACACCCGCACCTGAAACACCACGACTTTGCCATCGTCCGCCTGCAGGTAGAAGGTCCAGGTGGAGGAGATGAAGCTCTGGGCAGAGCTGACGATGTCGCTGCAGAAGGTGGAGACCAAATCCAACATGGAAAACGACGGCGCTTTCAGCTCCAGGCTCTGCGGAGGGGCGGGGACATCACATCACCGCTGTCCCCTTGTCACCCACCCCGGCGGGCAGCGTCCCACCCCGAGGTCGTGGCTGGGCTGAGCCGGGTGCTCAGGTCTGGGCTCAGCCTGCTTCTCCCAGGGGTGGAAAGGGACGTGCCGGGGCCGTGGTTCAGCCCCAGGAGGGTCACCAAGCGAGGGCTGTGGTCCCTGGGGTGACCCCCAGCTGTGGGGCCATCACCCAGCCCCAGGACCGTCCCTTTGGGGTGGGATCACCCTGCTCTGCCGGAGACAATGGGAGCGGAGCAGCCGCGATGCCGAGGGCGTTCCTCTCCTGGCAGCCTCTCGGTGCCCTGGATTCTTGGCCGTCTCGGCAGTTTGTTATTTTTAAAGCATCCCTGCTGGAATCCGCTTGGCTGCTCCCTGCCACTGGCTCCGAACATTTTCCAACAGCCCCTTGCACGGTCAAACCAGCAAACAGGAAATAAATAGGTCAGATTCTGTATCCAATTATTATGCTAAATCTGCTTTGCCTGCTCGTCTGGGAACCCGAGGAAAAATGCTTTGGGTGGGTGGAGGGGGTGAGGGCCCTCCCTGTCACCCCCGGTCACCGCCAGATGCTCATCCCTGACCTTGGAGAGGGGCTGGGAAATGGGATCAGGCACCGGGAATGTCCTAAAACCAGGCTGCAAAGTGGTTGTTCAAAGGAGCTTTTCACTCTTTTTACGGCGCAGATTCATCTTTGCCTGCACGTGCACGAAGCCAAAAGCCTCTTCCTTGGGCCAAAGTCTAATTTAATTAATTGGGCAAAAGCTGAGTTAATTAAATGTAGGAAGGGAAAGCGTTGCTAATTGCTGGGAAAGATAACAAATCAAAACTGGGGGAATCTGCCCCCGGAGCTCCGGTCAGATCCTCTCAGCCTGGGAATTCCCTGTGGTCCCCGTGCCTGGCCCAAGCCAAGTCCAGCCCAGTCCAGCCCAATTAATTTGCTTTTTATACTCGGGACAAAGCAGCTGGTGGTGGCTGGGATCAACCTGGCACATCTGGAGTCCCCATCCACATGGATGGATGGATGGATGGATGATGGATGGATGGATGGATGGATGGATGGATGGATGGATGGATGGATGGATGGATGGATGGATGGACGGATGGATGGGCTGCACATATGGGTGTCCCCCACTCCGAGGGAGAGGAGGGACTGTGCTGAGCTCTGTGCGAGGAAGGGTTTTCCCCATCTCCCCTCCCCTCACCTTCTCCTTCCTGCTCTCCTCCACCTCGGGCAGCTGCTTGCGGCACCCGGTCACACACCCGAACTGCTCCTCTGCGTTGCCGTAGGCTTCGGCACAGGCTGGGAGGGAGGAGGGGTCGGGGTTAGGGGTGCTCGGTCCCCGGGAGCCCCGTCCCCACCCCGACACCCAGGGCGTGTCGATCTGCACCCGCTCGCTGCGGGGCTGAGCGGGGCAGGACGCTCCGCAGGGTGTCGGGTGTCGCGGTGCTCCCGGTGGGATGCGGGGATCCCCCCGGGGAGAGGTTTGGGGCGCGGGGGCCGCTCGGCCACCGGCTCCTCTCACCTGCTTCGCACTCGGCTCTGGTCGTGTTGAGCTCGGCGCTCGCATCCACGAAGTGACAGATGGAGAACAGCCGGCAGCCCCGGTAACAGGCGTTGAGAACAGCATCCTGCGGCGAGGAGGAGGAGAGCGGGGAGCTGGCACCAGGCTCAGCCCGGTGGCTGGGCCGGACCCCCCCCACGCGGCCCCCCGCACCCAGCTGGGGGGCACCGGGCAGCGCCGCCCCCGCCCAGGACCGTGGTCAGGGCTGGCACCCCAAACCTGGGATTCCCAGAGGAGGGAGAGCTGCCCCACAGCCCCCGGGTGCCCCCCGCCGTGGGTTTGCACGTGGCCAGGTCCTCGTGGAGGGCGTGGAGGGTCCCCCCATCTCTGCTG
>VZTF01006007.1:0-120897 GCA_013397755.1 Cnemophilus loriae
CTTTGCCAGGGTCAGAATTGCCAGCCATATTCAGGCTCTTTGGTAACAAACTCAGAAACCTCAACAAAGAGAAACATCAGAGAATTTGGCAGAAGGAAGTCAGGACAAGAAAGGACAGTTGTGGACAAGAGAGGAGGCAGCTAATGCTGCTGAGCTCACGCAGGGAACTTTCCTGGCTTAGAAAGGCCAAAGAGCCCATGGAGGTGAATATGCTCAATGCACACAGGCAGAGGGCGTGAGGGCACAAGGTCACTGCCCCAAGCAAACAGTGTAAGTAACACTAAGCAACCAGCACAAATACCAACCACTGCAACGTGTATCTTGCACCCAAGATGCAATAGAATTAGCAGAGCTGATCTGTTCTGTTCCATCAATCCCCAGCGCCTGGTTGGAGGTCAGAAAGCAGATCCGGGTGCAAGCATCTGTGGAGTTTTACACATGTAAAGAGTTTTGTGAAGGTGCATCTTCAATTTCTTTCCTATATATGAGGGGAGATTAGTGCAGTCATCTTAAATAATGACCAGGTCTTCTAGAAGCTCTTCATTGTCCAGGCAACAAAATGGGCTCAGATACTTTGATTACAGCAAGAACCTTTACCCTCTGTATCTCACTGCATTTTTTACCCGGGCAAGGATCCTACTGGCCAGCTGCATGTTGTGAGGCAAAACTTACCCGCTCACATACAAAATAACATACAGAAATGGCACCAGCATCTCTAGAAGGTCCTGGCAACAGGTCAGATTATAGAAACAGAATCAGTCCAACTCGTTTCCCACATGCCCCTTCCCCAGGTTTTGCTTTTCTTTTGTACAGTTCCTGAGCTTTGCTCACCAAAAGAAGCTAGCTGGTTTTCTCTTTTCAGTCATTTATCAAAACTGCTGGAAGATGCAGTTGTTTGTTTAAGCAGAACTGTCCCAGGGGACTGCTTGTCCAAGCCAGACCTCAATGCTTTCAAATTTTTAGATAAAGCAGCATGTTTGGACTGTGAGTACTGGAGAGAGTCGCCTTAATCACTTTATTTTTGCTTTCTGAAGGGAAAAAACAACTTTCAAAGTTTGCCTAATTGCCCTATGCTTAAATTGAAGAGACCGCTTTCTGAGGGCTTCTCTCTTTTTTAATTTTGCTATTTCTGCTGATGCCAAAGAGAATTACTAGTGAAGAGAAAGACAGTTCATCAGCAGCTTTATAGCACTGTACTTCTCCCCGCTTTGTAGTTGTTGATGTCTGTTGTTCTCAGTTCTGCCAGAGACCAAGGGGCATCCTGCTCCTGGTCACGGCCTGTAGATGAAAGGGTGAGGAGGAAATTAAATGTTGGCTCACTCCTGGCTGCAAGCCCAGGCTCACTGCTGAGCCAAGAGGGGCAGACATTTGACTAGAAAATACCATGAGAACAGGTTATCACCAGAAAGGTTCATTCCCCTCATTTTCTGTTGGTAGCATGTGTACTTCAGTTAGGAAGTTATGGGAATTTTATCAGAAATCTACTGAGGAACACAAAGTGATAACCAGTGCCAGATCCCTCCTGCAGCATCAGGCCCCTGCTGTGCTCAGTCCTTATCTTCCCTGGCTGCTTTACCCATAGCCAGCCTCATGCCATATGCTGGCCATCGAGGGACAAAAAGGAGAGCAAACTGCTCCCATCCATTGCTAATTAACTCTGCAGCCGTCACGAAACACGACACTTGCTCATAGTCTTAAGTAGTTCTCTTTCTAAGCACTCCTCAAATTAGTTTTGCCAAGTATCTCTGTGGCTTGGTTGTCCAACTGGCCAAACTCTTCAAGCCAATTTGTTGCTAATGCCTGCAAAGGTGATGGGCCACAGAGAGGTACGTACAGATTGCAGGTAACGTTCTTGTTCCA
Organism: Cnemophilus loriae; assembly: GCA_013397755.1. Lineage (NCBI taxonomy): Eukaryota > Metazoa > Chordata > Aves > Passeriformes > Corvidae > Cnemophilus > Cnemophilus loriae. The sequence goes on from VZTF01006007.1 coordinate 1,861, forward strand.
AAGCTAATTTTGGGAGAAGTTTTACTCCTGGAAGCAGCCAAGGCCTAAGCTCATGTTTTCTAACAAATTGCCAACTTGAGAGTTTTCCTGGGACAATTATTTCCCCATTTGGCTCCACTTTGAGACCCTTCCCCTGCCTTCAGGCTCTGTGTGTGCCCTTTTGCTCTTTTCTCTTCTTCCCTCCTTCCTCCCTAGCTCCCACTTCCCAGCTCAGCCCTAAGACAACCCTGCATGGAGAAGAACAAGAGGTGCCCAGCAGAAGAGAGGTGATCCAGGTAGGTGGATGGCATCTTCAAAGGTGTGGTAAGACAGAACAATATCAGGGAGAGAAAACAACCTTGAAACAACCAGGAGATGCAAAATAGGTGGCTGAGTCAAGCAACAGGAATACAAAGGACAAACTTGATTTTTGAGGCAGATATTGCCTTGGGTGATAGTTCAGCATCAGGTCTAGATCCCATGGACCAGAAAAAGAGCAAAGAAAGAATAAATGTGCTAAGGGAGTGAAGGAAGCTGTAGAGAATCACGGAGGGGGACCCCAAGCCTTCTTGCTCACCTTTCAAGAAAAACATCTGTCTCACTATTGATTACTAATGCTGTTTCTTGGCAGTTTCTGGCTTCAGTTTTTCCGAGCCTCCCAGATCCACAGCAGAGCGATATGGAATCACAAACCTGAGACTAGAGGAATTAAAACTGCACGATGACCACAAGACCCTTCTGCTGGGCCAGAGCCCACTGGAGAGCCTGGTACATCACATCCTTCCAGCCCGGGATGTTATTTAACTGTGACCCAGGATGTGGCCCCCTTTTGTTTTGCATCCTAGTCAGAAGGTTTCCACCCCAGTGGAGCCTGCAGGGAGCTCAGCACTTTCTCTTAATGATGCAGCAAGGTCTTGGTTTCCCTGTGCAGCCTGAGCTAGATTCCAAAGAATGTCTTCCAATTGTCTTCATGGGGTCAGAAATTCTTACAATACAGATTTTCAGAAAGAAATGTTGAAGTTATATACATAAATACTGAAGTATTGAGTAGACAACTGACACCTTATTTCTATTAATAAATCCTAGAAAGTTGGCAGCCTAGACTTCATACCCTTAAAATGAAACCATTCTAAAGTAGGTATGCAAAGAGTCTCAGAAAACGACTGTAGTGGTTTGACACCAACCGGGCGGAAACACCAAATAAAGTGTAGTGGTTTGAGTTCGCCAATCCAGTTTAAGTGCAGTAATTTAAATTTGGGTCTATTATTCAGGATATTTCCCTCTGTGAGATAAGGGTTAGGAGAAGCAAAGCAGGCTCAAACTTTAAGAATATAAAGAAAGTTTTATTAACAGAACTAAAAGAAAAAAGAGAAATAAAGAGAACCAAATGATAAAAATTAGATTAAACCTTCAGGAAACCTCTCCTCCCCCCTCCAAACTTCTCTTTCAGTTATTTCCCCACTGCCAATGCAAAGACACAACATCTGATATTTCTCAGTCAGTTTGCCACCTCTAGAATAACCTTTCTTCAGTTCACTTAGAGAGCGGAGTTTCTCTTAGCCATGCTACGGAGGTTCTCCACAAGAAAACAGTTCTCTCGTGGCTTCAGCATCACAGTGAACCAGCCGCCCGGTTTATAGCATCTGACCCCTGTGAAAGTCCTTCCCACACCTTGCAGCCTTCCCACAGCTGCTTTCGTGGGCCACGTCAGTTTATGGGGTATAGTTTTAAGGATGAGCTGTTCTAATACAAAAGAAAAGTTCTCTCATCTCTCCAAAGTCATCTTCATCTTCGTCTCTGAAAGCAAAGGTCATCTTCTCTATCCACCCCCGGGGCAAGGGGTCCTCATTTCTCTCTCTCCCCCTTTAAGCTTCTCTTCAATTGCAGCCCACCTCTGCATCTGCTGGCTTCTCAAGCCTGAACACCTTTGCCCATAACTGCTATGAATCTCAACCCCCAAAGCTGGGGCATCTTTAGAACGCTCCAAGTCCCCCCATAAAATGTCATGAGTTACAGGAAACAGTCTGATGGGTCAATCACCCATCCTCCATAGCTTCCCAAGAGAATTTCAGCCCCAGAGCTAGGGCATCTCCTCATCCTCCTCTTTCTTTAGTTCAGTCCTCTTGCTTCACTGACTTCAGTGTCTCGGTGTAGCTTCCTTCACATGCTTTCACCCCTTTCTCTGACTCGGGAGAGAATCGGTGACTGAAAGGTTAATCTTGTCCTAGGCCGGTGGATGGTCATGTTATCTCGGCCCGGGCAGCGGCCGGAGGAGCCGGGGGAGGGAAAGGAGGAGGAGGGTGAGGGAGAAGGCCATTCTCTGCACGCTGTGCCAGCTCCACAAGGATCTTAGGAGTAGCAGCAAACCGGGGGGGCCTCCCCCACTCGGCCCGGCCGAGCGAGGGGGGCTGCCGGAGGTGGCCAGAGGTGGGGGCCTGACCCAGCCCGGTGGATGGTAAAAGGGAGCCAGGCCCCGGCCCTCATGGGGGGAAGGCAGGGGAGGGGAAAGGCTCGGCCCGGCAGATGGTAAAAGGGGGCCAGGCCCGGCCCTCGGGGAGCCGGAGTAGAGGGGGGGGCCAGCCCGGCAGGCCCTAAGGCCTACCCTGGCAAAACCCCCCCTCAGGTCCCCTGTTACCTGTTGGAACGCCAGAAGCCAAAGAGGAAGTTCCCAGTGTCCAGCTCCTTAAATACTGTATCTCGCAGAGGGCGTACCTTAAATGTCATTGGCCCACGACACCCTGCCACTCCACAGGACCTGGCAGGGTGAAATTCACCTAGAAACCTGTCAACCCATGACAACAACACTAGGACATTTCCCCTTTTTTCCTCCTTGTGTACAGGTCTGGGTATTTAGAGAGAAACCTGCAGCAAACAATGATACTTCCTGTTACTCAGATGATGGGCAGCTAAAATCCACCACAATCTCATTGATGAAAATAGCTACGTTCCTGTAAACAAGGAAGACTCAAGGCAAATTGGTTACTTTAAACTAAAATGTAAGCCTGGCTGTTTATGATGAGACCAGGGCTTTCTGTAATTTACCTGAAGGATAATATCAAAATATTGTGATTGAAAAAAAAAAATTAGGTTTGTTTTTTTTTTAACTGAGACATGTAGGGCTTTTTTCTGCAAGGTTTTCATTCCATCTTAGCCTTTCATGTACAACTTCAAGTGCTCTTTTACTAGACAAAGCCGTCTTTTACTCCCTTTTTCTTAGGGTGGTTAAGGACCACAGCTTCTGTCACGTTAGGGAATATAAAACTCTGTATTGTGTCGGGGTCTTAGACTGAGGATTCTCTCAGGCTTCCCAGAAATTTCAGCTGGCTTTTCTCAAAGTTGAGCAGACTACAACAGAATCCATCCACAAAGAGTTGGACAAGTATTCAGTGCTCCTTTCACACATAGCTTTGTATGTCCAAAGATGAAAGCAGCAGAGATATGAGAAGGCCCTTTGTATGGCTTCCAAAAATATGAGCCATTTCTGGTGTACTGAGAGTCCAAACAAAAATACACTGGATTTGTATCTGCCTGGCTTGATAGTCTCATTTATAAAAGAAAAATGCAATCAATTAATGCAGTTCTCTTGTTTCAGCTGATTTCTAGAGGCTCCGTGCTGAAAACTGAATGAAAAACAATGGTCTATATTTTCTTCCATGTCTGATTTCATAAGAAAATTTACTGGTGTGGTATTTAGATGAATCATTCCCCCAGGGTCATGCAACAGAGAGTTGATGAACGATGCTTTCAAAGGTCTATCACCAAAACAAAGTTTCTTTTCACTGTACAGATTTAGTCCCATGCCTCTACCAGCACGGGTTTCAGAAGAATATTCTTCCTATTTCAGCCAGTGCCTGTAAAATATCTAAGGCGAACATTTCAGCTACACTTCAAAGTCATATCTTCAGCCAGAGCTGTTGGGGCCAATTCACTTGCATCTTACTGCTCTCGTAGAACCAGTAGCCCAGTACTTGGGCAGAGAAAAAGACCAACACAATACACCTCTGCGATAGCCTGGCATGCCAAAACAGAAACATGGACATTTTATATAGCCTGAAGAACCTTAATTTTATCTCTCTCTCAACTATTTAAAAGGACACTTCTTACGTGAGTTAAAACCTTAACCCAAACCAGCTAATGTCAGGGTCAAAGGATCCCAAAGCTGAGCGGTGCACGCTACATGTGCTTTATAAAGAGAAACACATTACCAGAACCAGTTTTATCTGAGTGGGAGGCAAGCAGGAAGGTGGCATTCCCTCTTGCCCTTTTTCCATCAGGTAGGAGAAACTATACCCTCCATCAACACCACATCTCCCTAGGCTGGACAAAATGCAGTGACACAAAGTGGCCAAAGGCAGAGCTGGGTGAGACTGACAACTGCCCAGCCTCAAAACAGGCAAAAAACCTAGGCTTTTTTTTTTTTTTTTTTTTTGTGTGGTGGGAGTAGTAGCTCAGGACATTCCCATAGAATTTATTTTGAAAACACGGTCTGCTTCCATTTACTTACAACAATTACTTACAAAGTTAATCTGCTTCATATCACTTGTATTGGAGCAGCAAAATAAAGCAGTCTGTTTCACTTAAATATCCTACAGTTTTATTTCTATTTCTCGTCTCAAGCTCCACACCAACCTCACCTACCACCATGCAGGGCCACAGCAGACAAAAGGTGTTGGGGATCAAACCCACCCATTTATTAAAAATCACACATTTATTAAAACAAATATCAGTATAAACCCATTCAAAATATAACCTCCAAGGAATTGCTTACAAATTGTTAACAGAAGTAACTGGACAGACAAGCACAAAATAGTCACAAAGAAATCTCGTAACAGCAGTTAGGATATTCACCATTCATAGTCAAAACTTCTGATTCCCTCAGTCATGCATGCTTCTGTTTATTCCACAAAAGGTGGTTTGTATCTATTTCATAATTTTTTTTTCCCCCCATAGCTGTCAGCCAGTTAATTATCTATAGTCTGCATTCTTGCATTCATTTCATTGCTATGTGAAGCCAAACACCACAGCAGTAGCATACAGCATTTTATGGCACTGCATTTTAGTAGATGGCTTTGTATAGCATAAAGGTAAGCACATGTATTGGTTTCAGATCTTCTGTGTCTGGATGTCATGTTCTCATTCCAATACCATGAATGAAAAATAAATCTTGTACAGAATTTTACTTGTAAGCTGTTGCATCCCTCTCCTTGACCCAGCTGCTAGACCTATCATGCTCATAAGCAGAAACCTCTAAAAGCTTTAAAAAATTCTACATTCAGCTAAAAAGTAAAAGAAACTACAATCCCACACAAACAGATACTTTCGTGACTCCAAGCCCTGCTTTCCCACACTTCAGGTAATCAGCTTGTAGAAAACAATAATAGGTAATCTCTGCCATTTTCCTGGGTTTGAATAGATTTCTCACTGGCATTGTGCCTTTCTCTCTTCCCTCAGGAAATCCTTTTCTTTACCCATGTCCAAACTCCCTGTTTCTGCAAGAGATTTGTTTCTTTTTTTTTTTTGTTAAAAATCCCCAACAAACCGAATAACAAAAACAACAAAACCTTAGTCTAAACATTAGCAGAAACCTCATGTTAAAACTCAAATAAATTGCCCTAAATTGCCAGTACAGACTCTGCAGAATGCAAGGGCTGAAGCCCCACAGCCTACTCAAGAAGGGTGTCAGGGGCTCTCCATCCCATTCCTGCCCTCCACAAACCCAGGGGAAAACCTTTATTTCCTCCAGCTTCTTCCCTCATAGAGGAAGAAATGAAGCTGCAATGGTGGAAAAGTTTGGAAAAAACATTACTTCCTCCTTTGACAATTAGGGGGCTATGGAGAAAAAAACCCAATTATAACAGCTATAGCCAGTTCCTCTTTCCCCTCACTCACCAACTGTGCTATTACTAGGTGTTAGGGGGGACTAAAAGAAGTCTTTCATAGCAAAGACCAGGTTTACTCATTCTCAACTCACCCACTTGCTTTCATTTTAGTTCACTTGGCTTTTTAACTACAACTTAGTGATTCACGTGGGATATCCATTTGAAATACACAGATGAGGAAAAACCAGATTACACGCATTTGCTCCGGGAAGCCAGAAGAAGAGGAAGCAGCCTGCACTTGTGGCTTCCCACAAGATCATCATGAGCCAGGTGGGCTTATTTCTCCTTCCCTAAGTCTACAAGACTTCATGAGCATATGGTGCAATCCTGGGAAGCACAGGAGATTACAGGTCAGATATGGCTACTTATAAGCAAATTATTGTCAGAATAGAGAACACTCCTTGCCCTACACTGGTATTTATCTGCCCATATGGAAATAAATAAATAAAGCATTCACCTCCTCAGGCCTACCAGCCTCCTGCTTCCCACTGCACTTACCTGCCACTATACCAGGACACAAACAAAACACACTGAACAACCTACTACCCCTGCAACTGCCCTTTTATTGCCCTGCTTCCTCCTGCAGGTGGGTGGGATGCCAGGAAACACAAGGCAGCTGTGATGGATCAGGGACATTAAGAAGGGGGCTGTGGAAACCCCTGAGAAAAAGGGAAGAAGGAAACACCTATGTGCCTTCTACATTGCTTTCCAGGAGAGGTTGCTGGAAATTGGACTTGGCACTTCCTCATGACTCCTGGCTTGAAACCTGTTCCTCCTGGCGCGTGTGTTTTAAGTTCAGTCTGGCTGCAGTCTTGGCCTGGTCTCTTGTGCCCTTTAGGGGCCAAGTTCAACACCTGAACTTCAGAGCAGTGTGCTAGGCTGTTCCACAGATTTTCTGCAGCCCAGCTCCTGGTGGGGGCTTCTTTGGTCCAGCAGCAGCCCTTTCCAGGCCAACAGCCTTACAAAATGCTGCCTTGCTTCAGACAATCCCCAACCCACTTTTGAGTTTGCAGTGTAAAAATCTCAAAAAGTAATAAACAATGTTAAAACCCCCGCAAAATACAAAGCATGAGTTCCACTAAATGGATCCACACAGCCAGCCCGAGTTTTAAATAAATACTTTACATTGTTTTCTTATGAAACAGAATACTATGGCTTAACAAAATAAATAAATATCTATTATAAATTGTCCCTTTTTGTATTTCTCTTGGAGAAAGTCACAGGAGATTTCCTTGGAAGCTTGAGGTGCCATTTTAAGAGTTTCTCTCTTGCGTGTGTAGGGTGGGCAGGTTCTCAGGTGTTCAGTGGTGCACCGAGGCTGGGGGACACCGCAGGAGCCCACCTGCCTGCAGCACTGTACCGCCTGCACTTCTTGGCCTTGGTACAGGCAGGAAGTACCTGAAGAAAGAGAGGTTGTTGTGTTTATTTCTTCAAAATATATCGATGTTTTAAGTGCAAGGGTAAAGATCCTGGATGTTTGTGTTGCCAAATGAGTCCTTGCATGTCTCTGTGATGGGAGATTAAAATTTTCCCCTTGCAGTCCCACCAGCAGTCTTCAGTTTGGACACAGAGGTATAACACCCATGGAAGACGTGTTGCATTTCCTCCACTGCTTCTTTTTCTCCAAAATTTTCACCAAAATTCAGGGTGCATATGCTAGGCATATACTGCAAGGAAGATGAGGAACCTTCACAAAACTGTACTGTGATCTTCTGAAGAGATGCTACTGTACTCAGTTTAACCCCACCTCAAGCTTGTATCCCGCACCCCCTGCACTAGGATAGCCTCGGTGGACAACCAGCAGTGCCTCAGCCTGTGCTGCAGCGTGGGACCCTGGGCTTCCCTCACAGAGGCACGGTTTTCCTCTAAGACCACATTTTGTTTGAGACCCATCGTCAAAGCTGCTGCCTTTGTGAGCTGCATTGGCTGTGCTGAGGGAGGTTATTTGAGGAGCTGCAGAAGACTGGTGCAAGGGTCTGGCCACTGCTTGCACAATTATTTTGTGCATAAATATAGTAGCAGAGAGATGCTTCCACCACAGCATGCCTTGTCTTTGACACAGTGAATGTTTTCTAGCTGCCAGCACTCTTGGGCACCTGTAGGCTGGCTATGCAGAATCAGGTTGCCCGTTCCCGGCTGGCTATGCAGAATCAGGTTGCCCGTTCCCAGCTGTCTGGCTGGGGGCTAATTCCTGTGTCTCTCTCCTGCCCAGGTTCAGCCTGGCTTGGGCAGTGTGCAGGCAGCCTTGGTGTGGCTGGGCAGAGCCAGGTCATGGTATTGAGCCCCATGACCTGTGGGGGTGACCCTTGCAGCACCCTGAGGAAAGGCAGACCTACCCAACATGGCCAGGTTGGGTTTCTCTCTGGATCACGTAGGTGCCTGAGGCAGTGGTAGAAGAGGCAGATGAGAAGGAGAAGGGAGGTCAGGGGGACCAGGACCCCCGCTGCAATGGCAATGGCCAGTGCCACACTGCTGTCTGGACCTGTGGGGAAAGCAGCAGGTACTCAGTTTGTGCATGAAGTAGAAAAACAACCCGAAGCCCATTTCAGGCATCCCTTGGCCATTCCCCGGGGTGAAATGGGGTGTACAGGGGCACTGGGAGCACATTCCAGCACGATGCACACGAGTGGCACTGCCAGCAGACCTGTGCTTGGGCTCTGACGTTAAGGGCAGGCATACAGAATTCAGCCCCTCTGAGCTGCACAATGCTGGCACGTCTTGTTGGTGTGTCACGCTACGTGACAGGGAACCCTGTCACAAATAGTCCTTCACAGAGACAGGGAGGCTGGGGCACATCATGGTGGGTAAGGGGACCTGATGAACAGTAAGACTTTATGTGCCATTGGCCAGGGCATCTGGACGTTCCACGGCACCTCCTCCATCCCTCCCAAGCCCCGCCACAGCTCCTCTTCCGGGTGCCTTCCCCACCTGCTCTCAACCCTCTGAGGAGTTTTCTGATCTACCCCAGGAGGTGCTTTGCAGTATCTGCCCCACTCCAGAGCAGAAGCAGAGTTACATACTGACCCTTCTCCAGGCTATCTGTGGGCAGGACCAGGGTCACATTTAGAGAAGGGTGTTGGATCGTGCAGGTGATGGGGTACTCCTGAAGGATTTTGGAGTGGATGTGGGTAAAATTGCTGATGACAGTCACGGTCTGGTTGCTGAACTTTATGTGGTACTCCCTTGGTTTCTGCTGCAGGATGCTGGGAAGGTGCCAGGTTATTTTTGGAGCTGGTTTCCCTGTTGCTGAGCAGCTTATCCCCACCATTTTCTCAGAGTCCTCAGCTTTGTCTGGACTGGGTATAAGCTTAGTTTCCACTTTGGGGTCTGAGATGGCTGTAAACAACAAAGTGACAAAGTCCATTAGTTTCTGCCCATGTTTGAGGAAAGAACATCTGTATTTACAATAATCTTGGGGGAAAAGCTTTCTATCTAATCTTAGCTCCTCCTTTCCAAAGCCCCAGCAGTGACAAATAAACATGAAAGTGATCAGACAGCAGCCTGGAAGTGAAGAGCTAAACGAAAGAAAGGGCAAGAGGGTAGAAGCATCTGTTTCTGTTCTGTTAATAGCAGCACCATCCCGACTGAGAAGTGGTGATTATGGCTGAGTTAAAAGCAGAAGGTTGTGAAACTGTGAAGTCATGTGTCCTTTTCTCTCTGAAAGAGATGAAATGCTTCAATGAGTTAAAATTATTTTCCTTTAAAATTACCTGCAGGATTAGCTTTATTGCTGTTTGAGGTGTGTAGAGTTGCAAATCAAAGGACTAAATGCATCTATTTATGCAAGATAGTAATAGTGAATTTATATGTGGTTACACCATGGGAATTCACCTGTGGAGGGTTTGTACTTGTCTAACTTTTTTCCCTCTCGCAAATGGGTTTTGGGTGCATCATAGTATCCCTCAAAACTTTCATGAAAGATCACTTCTTCTGAACACTCTCTCTCCAGAAGATTTGCAGATGCTGTCACATTTAATTTTAGTCTGGAAGAAGGATGTCAGGCATCATTCATGCTTACTCATGAAGCCTACTTGTTGATTCCTATTTATACAAACTGTATTTGCAAGGAATAGATAATGCGGAGAAGTTCAGGAAGTTGGTTTCAACCTGGATAGAACTCCAGGTGAGATCTGAACACACAAGGCATGTCCCGTGTGAAAAATCGCCTATTTATCCTTTGGCATAAAATCATACCATAATTTAGGTCAGAAGGGACTTCTGGAGGTTGTCTACTTCAAGCCTCTGCTCAGTTTGAGAAGGTCAGTTTGCACAGGCCAATATCTATAAAGGCACGTAGTTCCATCTGAGAGTCCAATCCATGGGTTTCTGTGTGGCAGCTCACCAGCCTGCCTTCTACTTCAGTGCATGTGCTGATGGAACAGTGGTCTAAATCACACTCTACTTCTAGGTCTCTGTTCCTGAGAATATTGCTTTTTTTAAGCATTTAGATGCAGTGACAATTCTGGTTTCAATCAAGTCTGAGTTACCATGAATGCTCTCTGATTAAGAAAGTATCCATTACTATAATTAGTAGAACTCCATGTGTGTATTACTACTTACATAAGAAAAATAACAGTGGTAAGTGCAATATTTATGCTGAAATTAATTTTTGTCCCCACACGAGAACATACCACCATCACTTAGCAATCCTGCTTTTAAACAAGCAAACGAAACTTCTTTTTGTTCTTCTTAGGAAAAACAACGATTTTTCCTTTTGTGAGGTAAACAAAGATTTGCCTGTGAGGTGTAGCAGACACTGCAAAAACGGGAAAAGGCTTGTGCCAGATGCATAATGGCACCTACAACCTCCTAGTACAATTCCAGATGCACCTCAAGAAGTTGTCTGTGTCTTCCAAGCCATAACTTCCAGAGGGTGGAAGCAAGACTTTTTATACCAACAATTTTGCTGCTTTTTGTTGTTTGATTTTTTTACAGACATGACCTCATTTACTTACTACAGTTGTGCAAGCCTAGAAAAAATAAGCTTGTATTTCTCACTTTCTGCGTCACCCAGAGATAAAAACTCAACCCCCACAGTGTTGCTGAAACCCCTGAGAAAAAGAAGGAAAGTATGTAGGGGAATTTCAGTTGGAACTTCTCAAAATCTCCCAGGTATGAAAAGACTAGTGTCACAAGCAATTTGTTTCGATTAATAAATGATCTCTGAACTTCTTCTTTCACTCATGGGATGCATAAAAATAACATATCCACCCACAGCATTAACTTCAAATATTAGGTTGCAAAATTCAAAAGCAATCAAAGGGAGAAGTCACAGATGTTACCATGGAGGATGAGAAAAATTTCTCAGTGTCTTGCCAGTAACACATGCACTCCGCACCTGCTCTTCTTCTGACTAAGCAGTTTTCTCTCTTCTCACAATTGTCCCCAAGGAACGATCCTGTAGGGCTGAGCTTCTCCCTAGCAAATGTCTGTAATAGACACACTGTCAAAACATGTAAGTGCTTGCTTTTGCAGTAAAGTCCTGCTGCACTGTTTGCTAGTATGTGCTGGCTGTTTATGTTTGATGCATACACTCAACTTCTTCTTTTGCCTTTCATCAAAATATTTGTTTCCAGTGAACAAGTCTTTGCCTGAGAGGTTGTGTGCAAGTACTTGCTTTAGTCTCTCTTGCAGATCAGTATTGCAGATGTTCTCAAATTTGAGCTGTAAGCATTTGCACATATTTGAAAAAGGGACTTTCTGTAATGGATTTCTGTAATTAGAGGAGGACTGTCAGGTCACTATATGCTTTTTATGTTTAAAGGCTGAGCAGTGGTGTTATAGAGAATGATAAAAGATTGTAGGAATCACAGTATGCCTCATGATGGCAGAAAGCTTTTTCCAACCGCATGGGTCTTCACCAGCAGCACTGTGCCTTGGTTTCCTTGTCTAAGAAATTGCGATGGCATTTTTCCACTGTGCTCAAGACTTCCGGGTAAAAGGTGCCATCTACAGTGAAGCAGGCGGTCTCCCAAGATGGCCCAGCAAATGTCCAGGGAATTTTGTGACTCAGCAAGTCTTGCCCATCCTCATGTGGCACATCCCCCTCTTTCCATACCTCTCCCTCAATCCTCATGCTGGATTTCATTCTCATCCTCTTTGACAATGAAGGTTGGCAAAATATTTCCAAAGTAAAATGAAGGGGGAAAGGGAGCAGACTGCTCAAAAGAGACCCACCAACCTTGCTTGAAACTATTCTGTTCCAAAATGGATTTTGCTATCGGGTAGGAAATTTCTGCTTCTTCCTAGGTTTGCTGTTTTCAGCCAGGCAGGTCTGGCATCCGTCCAGTCATACCTATTTCTTTTTTCACAGTGTTGTATCCAGTTCTTACATGGTTTCACTTTCCTCCATCGTGCAGCAATGGTGCCCATCCTATCTCATCCTGGAATTACCAGCTCGTAAACTCCCTGGCAGTCCCCTCTTGAGGGCAAAGACATGGCAGCGTTTCATTTTCAACTGGTGACTCTGATTTGCTCACCTTGCCCTGAACCTCTGAGCCTTGGGAGATTCCTGCTGGCTTCACTCTCCCACATGGGGCACCCTCTGGGCTTGTTCAGACCAGTTGTTCCCATAGTTAGGAGTTGGGGAATAAGCAGCAAGACTGTGGCTTTTAAGTAGCATCGTATAAATTAGCTTCAATGAAATAACCATATAGGAACTAAAATCTTCTGTCAGAGTGCCAAATACTCAGTTTGTTCATGGTGACCCCCCAGGACTGGTTTGACACAGCACATTACGGGAAGGCCACCATGACCTCAGTGAGGCAGCCTCTGGCAGTGGCCTATGAGCCTGTGAGAGAAGTTAAACCCTTCTCAGCTGATGTGTTTTCATCTGAGATGCAGGAAGACATGCTTGCATGAGTGTGTGTGGCAGCAGAAAAACATCCCTTTTTTTTTCAGAAGTAGTGCTTTGGTTAAGGATGAACCATAGCCACAAGGTTGGTGATTTTGGGAAGGAATTCCCCCACTTGGATAGAAAAGAAAACAAAACAAAAACAAACATAGAAATCAAAATCAAAAGAAATCAAAAGAAATCCCTGTGTTTAGATTTACATGATAAAAAAGAATGGGATCCCTCTGCAAGGCACTTCCGTGTTTTTCCTATAACATATAATCAGTGTTTACCCTCTGCATGACTCAGAACTGGATTTCTTTAGGAACTTTCCTCTTCATATATGAAATACTGCATGAATTTCTCCTCATTTCTCATTTTCTTCTCATTTTCTGCCCCAGGAGTTTTCCCAAAAGAAAGGAAAAAGAACTTTTGTTCCAGACTTGGTTTTCCCTTGTATTTTCCACCATCACCTCCTTTCCCCTATAAGCTTCCTTTCTCTACACAGAGGACTTCAGAGACATGTGTGTGGACATGTGTGTCTGTGTCTTTGTCAGCAGAAGGTACTAGGGATAAACAAAATACTCTGCAGGGGTCGTATCTCCAGTGACAGGTCACAGACACTAATACTCTCCACATGGATATGATCTTTGGCCAACGTCCCCACAGCAGTCTCATCCATGAGAAAGCCAGGAGCCAACAGGTTGTCCTCAGAGCACGTTTAATGTCTCAGCTTTCTCAGCTGGACAAAACCCAGCAGCTTTCCTCAAAAGATACGCAGCTTGTCACTCTTGGTTCTTTTGAGTTCATCTATTTGTCTTTGTTTCAGGTTGCACTCGCTAGTTGATGATTTCATATGGAGGTGACAAATATTGCCATCTTGACTTATGATTGTTTCAACCCTCTACTTTAACCTAGTTGATCCTCACCTGCTCAGGATATTAATGTGTCAAATCCCACAAGCTGTACAGTATTTCAGCCTTCCTTTTTTTTTGCATCCTCTTCCTGACCCCAGCCCAACTACTGTTATTTTTACTCTAGCTTCAAAATGAGCTTCCAGCTATTCTGGTCATGCATGTGCCTTTTGAATACTTTGCAATTTTTGTACAACCAAATGCAGAGCAAGTTAAGTTGCCTGATTTCCAGGATTAGGAGGTGAGAGCAGCAGTGAAAGGAAGCAGAGGAGCACGGGGTTCGTGGCTGTGGCCAGGCAGCTGTCAGCACAGCACAGGGCCAGGGAAACTTGGAGGAAGTCATGGGTTACGCTTCAGTTTTGAATCTTGCTGTTGCTGACTTGAAAGGGAAGAAAATTAAAGAACTGTTGAATGCTGGTTTCCCATCAGAGGTAAAACCAGAGAGGGAGAGAGCCAGGGGGAAAGCTGAACCATTTTTCCCGCATCAGTGTAGCAATGTTAGGGGAAGTTTTTCACAGGAAAAATGACTTGGTCCTCAGATGAGTGCCTGTACACAATTACAGAGCCTTACCATAAACCTCGAGACACATCCTGCCGGTGACAGCCCCCGAAGGAAATGTGTTGAAGATGCATTTGTAGCATCCTTCGTCTTGGAGGGTGACTCCATGAAGGGAGATGGCCGAGGCTTGTAGCTCACTGTGGGCAAAGCTCATGTGGCTGGCATAGGCCTTGGCTATCTTTTGGCCGTTCATCGTACTGTAAGTTGCTATGTTGTCTTCAGCCCCATCCGTCTCCTTCTGCCAGGTCACCTGTATCACATCTTCTTTCGTGACTGACCGGCATGAAAAAGTAACGTTTCCTCCTGCCTGGACTGACTGGACCTTTCTGTTCATCACCTGCACAGAGGCTGGGGGAGAAGCAGGTGCCACACTCAGCATTTCTCACACTCTTTTGCAGCCCAACCCCAACAGAGACCCTTGCAGCCCCTCACCCTCATTTCCAAGCATAGCAACTCTGGAGTATTTCTCTATCCCTCCATCCAGGGAAAAATTGAAAATGCAGCTTGAAAGAACTACCTAGAAAGTTTCACTGGACCTGCCACCTCTCACACCAAGCATCTTGCCAGCCTGATACCTGTGCTGCAGAAAGCACCACTGACAAAATCAGCTCTGGTGTTGGGAGCCACTGATTTGTCTGCCAGGACTGCTGTCCCAAGGGCACCCATGGAGAGCTTCCCTAAACTTTCAGCCATGCCAACAACCAAACAGCTGTTGGCCCAATACTATCCTCTCAGCCCTCCTGTGGCATGGGGTGAAGCAAATCAGTAAAACTGCTAAAAATTATTATGTGTCTCACTATATATCGTGTATTCACACTTGTCAGAGACTGGCAAAGATCAGAAAACCAGAAGGAAAAAGCAAGGTAGGGCAGACCTGAGGCAAACTACATCTGTCCTCTTATCTCAGCATCAAGTCATGCTGCTGAGAAACAGCTGCAGAAGAGACCCTACTGAGGGCCCGCAGGCAGAAAACTTTCACAGCATAAATGCCATGGTATTAAAAGTCTCCAGGGAAAAGAAGAAAACAATCAGTCTCCTCTTCCAATTCATAGACGTGAAAAAATTGTTAAGTGTACAGGCAAGGTGAAGCTGAAAGCTCAGCTTCACAGTTACCTTGGCATAATAGTTTTCAAAGTTTATTTGTGCACATCAGCATGGGAAGGGAGATATCAGCAGTAACAGCTGCAGCATTGAAAACATAACTGAATCTACAAGAAAGGGAAATATTTTTGCAGAGAGGGGTGAGGCTGTGCCCAGAGGTACACTAGGCTAACCCACTTGACAAAGTGTGCTGAGATTCTGGCTATGACCGTGGCCAGGCAGATTTCCATCAAAGACCAAGAAGCCAGTTGTTGAGCTGTGCCAGTCACTTTGCTTTCCAGATCTCAGCAGTGCCATAGGCAGACTACAAACCATGATCATGGAAGCTAGTTTGAAACTAATTCAGCCTTTTCTACATGATTTTTAAATACAAAACCAGTGTAATACACCCATGCTTTTGATGGCCTGAGCAGATACCTACAAGCACGGTTTGCCTGGTCTGTAATTTACCCATTGCAATAAATTTATACATCTCTCTGGAACTTATAAATGCACTGGTGGTAAATTAAGACGTGGATGCTGTCAACGCAACCAGCAGTGACAGCAGTCTGAAGCCCCAGGTAAGTAGTACAGTGCCACAAGTGCCGTGTCACCACTGGGCTTGCACCCAGCAGCACAGAAGGAGGCTGGCACAGCCACCGAGGTCCCTAACGCTGTTAGGATAATGACACAGGCACCCAGACAGACAAGGGACTTACCTGGAGCAGCGGTCCAGATGCTGGAGAGGAGCAGGCAAGTGACTATCATCATCTTAGCTGTGCACTCAGTGAGATGAGCGACTGATCCACTGAGTGCCACTTCCCCTTTCTTATATGCTTCGCTCTTGCTCTAGGGACACTCCCCTCCATGCAACTAAGTAAACAAAAATTTGTAAAAACCTCCTGCCTCTACGACGCTCAACTGAATTTTAGGGGACATGACAAAAAATGCCAGAGACAGAAACTCAGGTTTCCCCAGCTGTGCTGCCAAGCAGAAAGGGGTACTAGGTTTTTCACAAGCATTTTGTCCATAAGTTTGGGCTTTCATAGGCGCCTAAATACAAGCACAGATTTCTAAACTGGCTCAGCACCCAGTGTCTGTGGGTTGCGGGCCACCCTGGCCTTGACCTGAGCTCCAGGAAAGGCCATACTGCAATGAGTAATGCAAATGTCCCTACGTGTAACTCAGAGGACACAGTTAGCGGTCTGCACCCTTCGCGTAAATCAGCGAAGACCCAGAAGCTGCTGATGCTTCTGTAACACAACTCACTTGCTAGGTTAAGGAGACCAAAGCAAGCCAAGAGGCAGACTCAGGGCCTAGGTCATGTGTTGCCTCAGGGAAAGAGCAGAGAGTTGGTGTCACCTCTCCTCCATTGAGGTTGCCCCCATCTCCACAGGTCCATGATGTTTTTTCCAGCCCTGTCTCTTGGAAAGACAGGACTGCCCTTCCACAAGCACACCCTTCCCCCTTCAACATCACCTTAGATGACATAAAAATAGGTCACATGACTTGAGTCACTGTTTTCATGCCTTTTTGCTTTGTCACTGTTATGCCTATGTTCCCCTTTACGTGTGGGTTGTGATCACATTGCTGAAACCAGCCAAGCCCTCAGCCCACAGGTGGCTCACCTACGGCACAGGGGCAGCCAGACTGTGAGACCTCATTTGCAAATGAAACTTCTACTGGTAAATTGTGTTTCACGTTTCTGATTTCTGATGACGTGGCTTACACTTTTGCAAATTCTTACTACTCCAAATGACTATGATTGCAAATAAAATGTTTTCTCTCAGTTGAATGGCTGCAAAGACTAGCCTCTAATTATGCAAATCAGTTGCAAGCCACAGGGCCCAAACCATAAAGTGACACAAAAAATTCTCAAACATGCTTTCACATTTATGGTTCCTTCTCTCCTTAGTGGTAACTAATCTGAAAACAGAAACAGCTCAGGTATCAGAATTCCTCTAAAGAAACATTTTGGATGTGCTTTTGAGTAGGTTCAAGAATTCATCCTCATAAGTCTGAAAAATGCTGTTGCTTCATACTATTGTCTTTTTCCTTTGAGGTATCTTATTTTCCTTTCCTTGAGTTATTTTCATAGTTGCACTTTCCTGAAAAATTTCTGCAAGGGCACTCTGGCCTGATCAAAATGTGAGATCACCACTTAGTGATCACAAAAGGAACTGCACTTGATTTTAAAAAGAATTGCAAGACCAGCTGGTATGTAGGAAATCTTCTTTTCAGCTTTAACCAACTTATTTTCTCCCAGAAACACTCTGATCTTCCAGAACCCTTAAAAACTGTGTGCTGCTAGAGGAAACACTTTTCAGTGAAGAGCAAACTTTCAGTCTTAGCAAAGGACAGAGACGGCTATGCCAGTGGGAAAAATTTGTTGGCCTTAATTTGTTACAGCATCCCTGGTGAGAGAGAGCCATATGTGCTGGCTGCTCCTTCCAATCTCTGCCTTTCCCCTGACAGCTTCTGGTGCCACAGGGAACCTGAGCATGCAGGGACCTCCCTAACAGCCTTCATGAGTCGGTGTTTGCATGCACATCCAACTGCTGCAGCATCTCTGTCAGACCACTCCTCTTTCTCCAGGGACCAGACAACACCAGAAGTTGATTAATTACTTTAACTGTAACGTTTTACTCATAATGTGAGATACCTTAACCCAACCACTTATTTAAAATTTGTGAGTGTATCTTTAAGTGCATGTATTCCTGCTCTGTTCATCTTTGCATAGACCTTTGGTGGATTACAGACCTTCTCCTGCCTTGTCAGTCAGATCCCATGCTCTCCTGCTTCACTTGCACAACTTCCTCATTTCTGAGAACTGCACACCATGCCTGAGCTTCAGTGACATTCCAAAGACAGTGAAAGCTTGGGTATAAATTAGGCAGAAGTAGTTCTGCAACTACTGCTTGAAAAGCAGAGTGATTCGTATTATTTTCTTCCTTTCTGCTTCACCAGGATGTTCTCCTTAGTTTTGAGTAAATTAAAAAAAGGACATATGAGAATTGCACAGTCACAAAATGCCAGCATTTCCCCACAGACCAAATGACTAATGAAATTAATAATTCACATAGTTGAACTTCCAGAAAATGTTGCCAAGGAGAGTCACTCAGGCACAATTATAGTCTAAAACACTGGTTTGTCAACCACCAGCTAAACCACTATTTTTTCAACCATCCAAGCCCAGGTTAACAACTGGACAGCTGCCTACCCTTGTCAGCAGGATTCAGTGCCACCTCTCAAGACATTGCCTGCAACGAGAACAAAACAGGTGGAGAGGGTTCCATCCACTTTTGAATTACAGTGACTTTTGGAGGCTGGTTCCTCAGCTCTAGTTGTAGGTAACACCGTTGGGAAGCAGCTTGTCAAATGCAACTGAACAGGCCTGGGACTTTATAATATGTTTAAGTATTGCCTGCATATGGCAAATCCCTACATCTCAGCAGAGTCTGGAGAGCTGCAGTACACTGAGGTAAAGACAGTAGGTGCCTCTACCAACATTTGCTCCAGCCTCTGTCATTGCATCAGGGCAGGCTGTGGCAGTTCAAAGCCAAGGGATGCTGCAGGACCAGGTGGTGCTCTTTTGGGCAGGGTTACAGACAAATTGTTGTGTTTATGCACAGGTTTCAGATCAGAGCACACAAGGGTAGTTTGTACACAGACACAGCTGTCTATCCTTGCCATGTTTGAATTGGAGGTATGTGATCTGTGATCTCTCCCCAAACTGGACTCTCCCTCTGCTAACACACTGCTGTCAGCTGCACGTTACAGCTTCTGCTGCTGAAATCTGGTGTTGGACTGCCTAGCGAAGTGCGAAACAGAAACAAAGGAGGTGGCTACTTAGCAGAGAGCTAGCTCATGTGGTGTACCTCTATCTGCAAAACCACGTGTTCCCAGGGGACAATATGTGTTCTTAGAGTGTCCTGTTAACTGCCTGACACTTCTTACCTCTGAGGTTTGATGAAATGGCTGCAGACACCTGAAGTCTTACAGAGATTTTATTTTTCTTTTCCAGCAATATACCACAATTACAATGTGTCAACTAAAACTTGCTTCCTTCCCAGCCAACCAGCCCTGCAAATTATATTTCTGGTTCTTCTATTTCTCTTCTTTCTTGTAGCTCAGGAGATAGAAAAAGGGATAAAAGTATAATAATTTTTTTAAGAAGGATAACAAGGAGACAAAGAAGAACAAAAAGACTGCACTGGAAAGCTTTAGTAGCAAAGGCTATGCTTCATCGTGGTTTCTTGAAGTGTTTGGTTTTCACCATTCACTTTGTCACAGCATTTCTCAGAAGTGCAAGATGGCTAGACATGTGGTTTCCTCTTGCCAAAAGCACCCTAAGTTGCTATTTCAGACTATGGAACCTAGAGGGAGTCCATTCTGCAACACATTAGTCACTTTGTGGAGGCCACCAGCTCGTCCCAGCACCCCAGGAAGCTACATCACTCACCCATCCCACCTCTCTTCCTCTCCCACCCCCACTTGTTAATGTTTGCCTGCACTGGAGGCTTTGGGGTGGTTTTTGGTTTTTTTAGGTGCACAACATCTGAGGGCTGCATACACTTACAGTGAGGTAATGAGCTGCTTTGGTCACTGAGTTTCATTCCGTAACACAGCCAGTACAGAAAACAATTCAGCCAGCAAGGAAGTCACACCAAAATTGGCTACCAAAGGGTGCAGAGATCCAGTGGAAGGATGGGAAACTGCCTACCAAAAATAAGGTAAGTCCAATACCATTTTACATTTAATTACTAAATAAGAGGACTAAGAGAGTGATTCCGAAACAAATGATACCTGCAATGAATCAGCCTCAAGGGATCGTGCAAGGCACCATGAGGAGCTTCTTGATTAACGAAACATAATTTAACAAGCAAATTAAGATGAACAATATAATTCTTAGTGTGTCGAAGAGTATGGCCTCAGGATGATGTTTAGAGAGGTGACATTGTCCATAAGCTCCCAGCACAGAGAGTCTGCTGAAGGGAGGAAGGGAGTTCATCCTGGCAAGGAACAGAGGGAACAGAGAATACTTGTCATCTGCTCCAAGTTTCCAGACAGGAAAACTACAGTTAGAGGAGATTCACCTTGCTATCTCTTATCTGTCGATACCGTGTCTCACAAAGACAAGCTTTTATATACACTATATGGAAATAGACTAAATTGTACAATATATTTAAATGCTGTACACTAGGTATGTGAATATCCTACAGTTATGTACAACAGTGGTTAGGAATAGATTGTCTCCTAAGGAACTATAAAGACAGGAGGATACTCAACAGGAACCACCTAGGACAGGTGGAAAATTCCCTTTCTTTTCCATTGTCTTCTTGATAGGTCAAAGAAAACGTCATGCAACCTCTGAGTACTGCACCCTGACTGCTTACTTGGTCTTAAGGAGGTCAGATGAGGCACTCCATTGCCAAAATTCCACATTCCTCTTGTTTCCAAAGAGAATGCATCTCTCACATCTCTGCAGGTCTGCGGCCAGATATCTAAGTTGTGACCACATTACCTTGCCTTGAGGAAAAGGGCAGAAGTCCACAAAGCAGGAACCTTGCTCTCAGAGGCAGTTTGAGTCGAGGCAAACAAATCCATGTGAAACTGGTGGATCCTCACCCGTGACAGCAAGGAGCAGTGATGAGCTCGTGTGCCTTGAGGATCTCAGGTCCAGGCTCTCAGCTCCCAGGCTTGCTGAATCCCCACTGCTTTAAGTGGTCTTGTCACCCTTACATGTGGGACTTGTGTTGCTTTTGAAAAAGTTTCTGACTGCTTTTTAGGAGCAGGAATAAGAACAGAATTCTTTATAAGAACCTTGCAAGCAAGGTTTCTGTAAAGCAGATTTTTCCTGCTAGTTCGATGGGGCCGTGAAACCCGTATCCCTCATCAGAGGGGAGGGGCCACTGCCATAAAAGACATCACTGGCACGGTGCTGTGCCCCAGTCTGTGCTCATGCAGCTCCACACCCTGTTTTCCTCACTTTCAAAAACTCTAACAAACCACTGCCAGGAGAAGTCATTCAGGGAGCGCGTTGGCCAGATGCCCTTGCATTGCAGAGAGCAACTGCAAAATCATCTCACTCCGGGTGCTGTCGATGAGCTGTGCCAGCTTGGGGTGATTTTTGCATAGCACATCTCTCCTCAGTCATAGCTGCCCCATTGCTGTCAAAGCCGTGTCTTTCAGAAAAATCACAGACCTCACAGAAGTTCAGAGGGATGGAGAAATGACGAGGGTGGGGTTTTTTGTTTGGTTTTGGTTTTTTTTCCCAGAGAAACAGTCACTCCTATGCAGTGACTCAGCATCCTTGCAAAACTGGTGCTGCAGAGGTCCAGTCCTGGCCACAGCTGCTCTCCAGGCAGTGTGAGAGGCAGAGACTGAATCTGAATGTCAGCTAGGAAAGGCTCCTCTGCTCCACAGCACAGGGCCAGCTCAGAGTCAGGCGAAAGAGAAAGCTCAGGTTACAACACAAAGTTTATTTGTATCTTCTAACAGGCAGCCCATCCACGTAAAATTCCTAAGGAATGAGGCTCATGCAATTACATCATCCAGCTGTCAGCATCTCTCCTGAGTAACTTTAACTAGATCTGGAAAAAAATCAAAGTAGATGAGCACCTACAGGTGGAGGAGTATCTATAAATCTTGAGAAAATTGGCAGCTGGTTGGAAGAAATATCGCAAAATTATCACTCCAGTGAGACAGGCAAATTTCATCAGCTTCAGATGAATTATCCCACATGCAGGTGAGGACCAGCTATGTCTGGTGGGGTCCAAGGAAGGAGGCCCTAAAGTCAGTTATAGAGGTGGCAGGAATTAAAACGTACTGAAGTGATGGGGCATTGGGCTTTCTTTGCCAAGCAGCCAGCCACCGAGCAAGGATGGCTCTTTTTACTTGGTTGGATGTGGGGGGTTTTGAGAATTTGGCAGTTCTGTGTCAGAGGTGGTGGGTTTAAGGAGTCAGGTAAGAACTGGATATTTTTGGAGGAAGGTCCAGCTATTTCAGGACCAGCAACCTCTTGCTGTGGGACACCGAGTTAGATGGAGAAAACAGCTGCAGCAGGTCCCCACTGAAGCCCTCCCTCCTGAAGGCTGATGCTGTCATGCCCCACAGCAGGTCAGAGGAGCTTCATATTTCTGGAAGCAGGTGAGGCTGGCATCACCCCTTATATTAAGGTGGCTCTGTGGGTGTCTGTGTGACCTCACCAGCAGCATCCCACTACCTCTGCCCAGGAAGTCCCCTTCAGGGACAGAAAGGGGTAGCCACTGCCCTGTGTCTTGGCCCTTTGGCAGCTGGGTTGAAGTAAATTCAGGCTGAAGGCAACCTTAGTTTCAGGTGTACAAAGTAGACCTAACACAAACTTGAGCTCTTAACAGCAGCTGCTGGGAGAAAATGTTGCAGACTCTACCATTTACCTGTAAACTCTGCTGCTTCCTCTGTAATTAATTTCTTGACTCTTTTGTGCTTCCTATACATCCCCAAGTCTGCCATTTCATCCCTTCTGTTTGGAGTGTTTGTTTTTTAGAGGCATTTCTATATTTGGTTTAACCACTTCCTGAGCATGGCAGCCTCTGTAGCCTGTAACACAGTTCATGCAGCTCCTCTGCAAAGAGCTAAGTGAAACTGTGGAAAGAAAGAAAAGGAAATGTGCCTTTGTTCTCATTTTAATGAGAGTCACAATTGTCCTGTTTCACCACTGCTGGCCAGAACTGTTTCCTAGCATTTTTACTAATAAAGCTATACTTATAATTGCCTCAAAAAAACTCAGCCCAATAAGAGCCAACCCTTCAGAATCCCTTTCCACCCATAGGCAGGCTGGGCTCCCTTTCTCTAACTGCTGGGGACCTGCCTCAGAGAGCCAGCATGTCTGTAGCATGGATGCAGATGCTGAGAAAGGCCTTCAGTTCCCAGACCATGCGATGTATATTCCCTGCAGGATTACATGATTGACTAAATAAGATTTATCTAAGAGTTATGCATCAGTTTACAGATCTAATTTGCTATAGGAACATATTCTATTTATCTTTTAACAGTCCAGAGGAAGAGCTACCCAAACCCAACAGCCTTTTCATCTCAGCAAGAGACTGAAAAATCAGAAGCCAACTGAATATAAACATGAAAAAGTGGAATAAATAGAGATCAGGAAACAAAAATATTTATATCAAATTCACAATATCTTACAGCTGCAACAGATTCCTAATGTGAGTTATGTGTATTATAAATATATACACATATTTTATTTTAAATGTGGCTCATAGGACTTCTATTGAATTGTACGAAATGATCACACTGGCACCTCCAACTAAGCTAGAGGATTTTACATCCAGTATAGGCAAAACTCTATATATAATTCAAAGAAAACCAGGTAGGCAACCTGGAATGAGGTAGTATTATAGCTTTATACCCAGCTGTAATGAAAGCTATCTAACTTCTCCCACTAAACAGAAAATTGGGAAGTTCACTAGTATTTGCAAAACTTTCTGCTACTCTTACAAGAGCACTAGGGACATCTGCAGAAAGAAATTATTCCAGGTGAGTTGCAGAATTTAGGTAGTCTATAAAAGAAATGAGACCTAAGAGCACACACTTAGCAAGGAAAGTATCAACAGCAAAAGGGAATGGTGGCATTACCTCAGTCCTGGGAAAGAAAAAAAAATGCAAATAAGCAATTAGAGACTGATTCATAATGTACCTCCACCAGCAAGTTGTGTGTAATTCCTAAATTCATGTGACTTGGCAGCTTTACATCCCTTAGTGCATTTTTATTATATATATATAAATCTGGCATATAAATATTAACACTACATTGCAAAATGTTTGTTAATTACCGGCCTTTTACAAGTGCAAAATTCTAAACCATAAGCAGCAGTGCACACCCCAGAAAGCCTAACTCTTATCACCAAAAAACTTGCTAACAGCAACCTGAACACAATGTAAAGGCTCCTAAATTTGCCAAATAATTTCAGTACTTAAACCTTCAAGTATAGTCTTCTGCTTGAACCAGCAAGGATTATTTCAACTGCTAGAGATCGGATCCACTAGCCTTGCACTCACCCCATGTGTTTGCACTTTCTGTCACACTATCGTTATGTTTTTCTTCCTTTTGCTTTTTCCCAAGCCGTGCTAGAGGTCAGATTGATGTAGATCATTTGTGGGAGCATGAGACTGGTTCTTTCCTATCTCTTCCCAGTATTTACTGCTGACTCACCCACGTAGAGCTATTTAATACGGACAAGCCCAGAAAAGCTGATTACTCCTCCAATCCACAAACTTTTCTTCTGTGCTGCCAGGATTCCTAGGGAACAAAGGCCATACTTCCCAGGAACAGCTAAATGCTGTAACACCTGCCAAAAGCTGCCTCTCTCCACCCCTGGACCTATGATTTGTGCCTCTCCTACCCTGTGGCAGCCCTGTTTCTGCAAGCCCCAGAGCAGGGCTGGGTGCCTGCCAGGGGCTGCCTCCCAGGGAGAACAGCAGCACAGAAGCTGCATAACGTGCCTTGTCCAAAAAGCTGGAGCAGGCATCTCCCTACGGGTTTACGTGTGCCTGTGGTTGGCAGTGTGAAGTGAGGACCATGAATCCCCAGATCTGCCTGCTCACCCTTATTTCCATGCCCTAGGTGGAAAGTGCCCATCCCCATCCGGAGAAAAAGATACTCCCACAAGCAAAGTAAGTAAAGAAGCTGCTTGAGCCCCTTGGGGGTGGTGTGGCACGGCACGAATGGGGGCATGGGGGAGCTCTCCGCATCACTGCAGAGGCAGCTGGCAGGCACAGCCATGGGCAGCAGCCATGGCAAGGCATTTGGCATCCCAGCGGAGGGAAACCTCCTTGCATCCAGTGGGGAATATACCTGCCCTCTGATGCCCCGCTGTGCTGGATTACCCGGGGGCTCTTTGGACTTTTTGTTTCTGGAGAAGGCAGCAGGAGAGGGGCAGCCATCCTCTCCAGCTGCGGAGCCGCAGGTGCCTCAGCCACTGCCTTGCAGCTGCCTCCTGCAATGGGGCACTTGGCCCTTGTATGTCACAGCCAGACCCGCACGCTTGCAAGCACAGTGGGGGAACCTCTGCTGTGCCCCTGCTTCCTCCCCTGCAAATGAGGTGGAGGGCTGCTGAAGCAAGTGGGCTGCCAGCACAGCCTACATTTGCTCACACACCAGCCCCCGCTCCCCATACGTAAGCACCGCTTAGGACTTTCTCTAAACAGACGTCAGTATGAGGTGTTCTACTAAAAAAAGTAGTTTCTGCATTTTGAATATGCAAGTAGGGAAGACTCTATGATAGCCAGGATCACATGTGCTCACATGAATCAGGAGGTCTTGGTTTAGATTCAGGCTGCTGCCTTTTCCCTCTTGTGGGTAAAGCCACTCATGTAGCAAAAGGTATAATACTTTTACCACTTTCACCACTTTCACAGGTTGCAGTATTAGCAAAAACCCTCTTCTTGTTGGTCATGTACATTGGCAATTTCATGGTAGTGTTAAGGCAGCACAATAATGTTTGAAAACACCATAAATTCTCTAAGATAGCAGCTTTAATGCAATATAGAGAGACTGATGTCTCTCCTGCCAGGTTGCAGAACAAGTAGGCTTAAAAAGCCCTCTTATCTTAAGCAAAAGTGAAAGTTCAGCTCTGAAATTTTACAGGAGCAACCTGCTCAATCTACCTCATAATAAGAGCCAGCCAGACTGATAAAGACAAGGCTAGAAGAAAGCAGGATGTAAAATGACAGACCTCTGCCACTTAGATGTTTATGGGACGTAGAGACAAATTTCCAGAAAAGCCCCAGACTGCCAAACCTGTCCACACAGACGTCCAGTGCATGTGGCACATCACGTAGTGCCTCTGTGCCCCAGCACTCAGCCAGTGATCCCAGGCAGGATTAAGGCTGCATTGGTCATAAAACTAAAACACAGTCAGAAAGCAAGCAAGAACTTTCATTTCTAAGACAGACATGTAAACCCGATTTTAGTTAATTAAATGAAATGAAAACAAAACAAAAATAAAAACCCAAGAAGATTGCATATCTAGGTTTAATTCAGGTCAGTGAGCAGTGCTATGTGACACAAGTGTGTGTAAACTGAAGACAAGATAAATATCGAAAAGCCATCAGATTTATTTAGCTCTCAGAGGTTCAACCCTTTTCCCTACTATTGTCACACAAGTTCATGCTTTTGCACAGCCTATGTCTGTAGCTGAGTAAATCCTGTGCTGACGAAAATCTAATGTTTCTACACCAGAGAATGACAATCACATGTGTTTTCTTCCTCTTTCCACAGCACAGACCTGCAGCTATCCACCAGGTTCCATCGAGGTAAAGACTAAAACTGATTTTCACCCCCCCCCACCCCCGCTGCTCTCTGAGGCAACTGAGTCCAAAACATCCACATATTAGAAAGACAAAGTGTCCATCATGTTCCTGCAGAAGAGAGAAAAGCCCATAATCAGACCATTTGCTTAGGATGCAGAAAAACACCAGTTAAAGCCATGTACAAAATAAGTGTACGCACATAAAACTGTGACGCTGATATGCAGCCCCACTCTTGGGCAGCCAGTGGCCAAACAGACTGCAGCACGCACTCATAATTTCTGAGACTGAGTATAATGTTGTCTGGCCCAAATAAAACAATTCAGGAGGCTGAACCTTCTGATGATATCCCGCGTGAATGTCCTCAGCCGCTGCACAACTCAGGGCTGCAGGCCTCCTCCTCCTCTTCTCCACTCAGCTTTTTGGTAGCCAGCAGAGCCTCTCTTGACTACTGGCATGTTTACTGAAAGAGTTTCAGTTTCAGCATGACATTCTCTAAAAGTCATTTAAATGGACTGTTGCCAACCAGGTTTAGTAATATAGAAATCTTCAGTTGAAAAACAAAGCGAGATTTAATACTTTGAGGCTTAAAGGGTTTTGGTTAATCTTTGCACTGTAAAAAAAATAGCAGATGTCTCAACAAATGGCTAAGTCTCTGTTGGAAAAGAATAAGGTTTCCCCTTCCAGTGTCTCACTGCCTCTAAAAGGAAGAAAAGAATGGAAAAAAAAAAACCAACCACAAAACCAAATATGCCCTTTCAGGTAGCACATCTAGTTTCTGATAAATCAGAATGGAGAAAATGGTTGCACTGCAATGCAGGAAAGACTGGTGAGATAAACACATCGCCTGTTCATCGTAACTCCCTGCTTTGGGGGTAGCTTTAGGAGTTCTGGCAACACACCCCAGAGTAATTTAAGAGGCAACTTTATAACTTTGTGTGTGCCCTGCTTCTCTGCCCAAATTTATCATCCTAGAAGGCAAGGGTGGGGGAACAGCCACTTCTCAACTGTTCCACTTCACAGTCTTGTGTGGTTGTTTGTCTGTGGTTGTTTGTATGTATTAATACGACTCGAGAGGCAGAAGTTGAATGCCTGTGGTTTGCTGCCTCTGCTTTGTAAACAGTCAATTTTAGCAGAGGGTAAGTGAAGCTGCCTCTTGAGTCCCTGATGATGAGCGATCACCAGCAGCCCTGTGTACTGCAGAACGAAGCGCTGCCATTTAGCAGCCTAACTGGGTTGGTTTGGTTTTTTGGTTTTTTTTAACAAAAATGACATCAGTAAAGCAAAAGTTGGTGCCCAGCAGATAAGTGGGTGTTTAGCAGAAAATTTCAAAGAAAGTGGGCAAGTTGACAGAAAAGAGTGTGATGAAATGAGCTCATCATTTGTACCTGTGAGCGTGGGATGGATTGTGGGGGAAGAGGAGAGGGTGGAACTGTAATGGGGAACCTGCCAAGTAGCTATCTGGTTTTGGGAGTTTTTGGTGTCCCAAGGAAAAGCCCCAGAGTGTGGTTTGAAGACAGTCCAGGCAGGGCTGTTAGTGCAATAGGAGAGACGCCCCTTCTGAGTGTTAAACTTGGCCTGTGAATAATGGAAGTTTTCACACTTGCTCCATTGGCGTGTGGGAGAAATCACTCCACCTCTGCACTTCAGTCTCCCTACTGATAACAGAAGGTTGATGACAACAGCCCTTCAAAACATGATGACTGGAAGGATTCTGGAAAATGTGACTCAGAGCAAGTCTTGGTTAGACCTATGTGTTTGAATGGACAAGTGATGCTCCAGACTTCGCTCAGTGGATTGAGAGCCACTCACTCATGAAAATTAAGAGCCTACCTGTTCTAATTTCACAGGTACATTAAGAGAAGTACTGCTGTCCTCCCATCTTTGCAATCATGACTAGGGGAGGAGAGCGCCATGCACTTTGACGATAAGCAAGTCTACCCTGATTGTTCTGCTCCTTAAAATTTCTGGAATTTCTAAATCTCACAACTCTTATAAAACCTCAAATCAAAAATCAGAATTTATTTTCAGTGAAGAGTCCTCAAGGTCAGGAGATCTTTCACACAAAGCAGAATCTAAACAGACAATATGATTTGCATAAACTTGGAAAATCCAAAGCAAATTCTGCAGGAATTTTGTTGTAACAACATTATCCCACTTCTAGGCTTGAAAAATAAAAGCTAACCCTTTGGAGTTTTTAACCCATGAAACAGAGACCTCTGTTCCACTTAAAGAGTGTGGAAGGTAGCTACAAATGTCACCATGAACCCAGCAACACTCACTCAAAATACTGCCACTACTGCAGACAACAGAGGATACCACCATAAAGCAGGTAGTTACCCACTGGCTTCAGTACCCAGTGCATTCAAATCAAGAACATAAGGGCAAACAAATTTTTAACTTCTGGCTCCAAGTACTTAATCAGTGCACATTGTCCCTTTAGATTTAGTGAGTCATCCTGCTAGCTATTTAATGCACAATCACCCACAACCCATTAGCAAACACCTTCAGGAGGCAAAAGGAGGGACAAGTCTAAACAGAGTTGGGAAGGCATTTGCCCACACAATCTTACCTCTTCCCTCGCTAATGGCTCTTCTTTCTCCTCCCTCTGTTCTCAAGGAGAGCATCAGATGAGGGCTGCTGGGGAAGGGATTAGCCATCACTTCACCTCTGGAGAGGCCAGGGCCCCTTCTGGGACAGTGCATCTCCTGGACAGCCAGATGCACACGTGCACTTGCGGTGTTAATTGCCTCCCAGACCCTACAGTCTCTCTGGCAGCTTGCTGTGACTCCTGTCTCTCCCTTTCTTCCTCTGTTTTCTTATGCTTTTTACTCTGCAAGTCACCTTGACCCGCTTCCTTAAGTTCATCCCCTAAACACCCCATAATAAGTCTTGTTCAAATCCCAAATGCTCTCCCTTCACGTGCATCGATAAAATGCCGCGTGTAACTTTCCCTCCTTGCCCATCAGCTCCCATTCCCTGCTTAGGTGGATGTCTCAGGGATGATCTCTGTCTCGGGACAGCCCTGGGGGCAGCTGGGGCCCGGGATGATCCAGGCTGCCCGGCTCCGTTTGTGCTGCTGCGCTCCCTCGTGTGGTGATGACCTTTTACCGTGTCAGCTGAGCAGGGCCGTAGGTTGTTGGGCTCTCCAGGTGTGCAGCCACAGCCTGCACAGCTGGGAAATGACCGCGGGTTTACAAAGCTGACACTGCGTGTATTAGTCAACAGCACCGCATGAGGATACAGGCTATACCAGATCTGCTCGCGTCTCCAAACTTCTTCAAGCTGTAATCATACCGAAGCTTTGCTCTTTCTCTCTTCCCCCTTTTCCCCCTCAGGAACATGTTGCCAAAAAACATTCTATGAATTCCAGTGAACTGTGGTACTCGACTGTCAGCCACGATGTAAAACATGAAGTCTCTGTGATTGACAGCAATAATCAGACAGAATATGCACTTGTCAGTGTGCCCAAGAGGAAGGCAAATGTCGCCAGTCCTGAAGAGCACAGTGAATACGATGATGTCCTGGTAACATAAAAGGCACTCTTTTGCCTGAGTGTGTGCAGCCAAGATAACCATCCTACCTCTGCTGTCGGGTCTTCAAACAAATCTCTCCCTCTTGTTACCAAGCTTACTCATTAGGCTACATCTACCAGTCATTTACTATGAGACAAACCTGTCCATGAACAGCTGATCAGAAAAAGAAACATGGACCAGGTACAAGACTTCACAATTAAACCAGGAGGAATCAGCAGCAACTGCCATCATAAGACACTGTTCCTCTATAGAAAATTAGGAGTTACACTATTGTAAGCAACTGAGGTTGTACATTTTTCTGGACTTTTATAATACTTTTTTTTTAAGGGGCCTTAAACAACTACTGCTATAAATCTCAAAAATGCAATAATAACGCGGTTTTCTTGTTTGTTTGGGGAATGTTTCATGTTTTAAATGAAAGCGTAAACCTTATGTTAGATGCACTCTTGTCCAAAATTTCTCTGACCTGCTTGATTTGTACCATTATACAATGCACAATTTTTATAATAAAGAACTCATTTCTCAAATTCCCCCCTCCCCCTTCTAATGTAATATTACTTAGTGTGAAGTCTCAATGAAGTTGGAATTAAATAAAAAAATCCCAAAACAATAAACTGCATGCAAAACAAATATTACACCCACTGAGGAAACAGTCAATACTGAGGCTGCCCAGGTGGTAACTACCTCTCAGTAGCAGAAGTCCAGGTGCTGCTTCCATGACACAATGCTTCCAGCTCACTCCTGCTGGAGTCTCCGGTTTGGCTTTCTGCAATGCTAGAGCATCACCTCCTCACAGCCCAGCACCCCTCTGCAAGCAGCATTTCTGGACATGTGCAAAGGACTGAAGCCAGGTATCCGACTGTTCACCAGAGATCATAGAGTGATTATGTGCCTGTGCTCTTGCTTAAGCACATTTTCTTGTTTTCTTGCTCCCTCCCATATATTAACAAAACAGTATGGAAGAAAATGTTGAACAGTTTTTCTGATTTTAAGTCTTCCTTAGTATGTGATTGCTGGCTGCAGCCCTGGCTTTAAGGTCCAGTGCCTTTGTGACTCCCACCTGCCATTTCCATGCTGGGGACAGTCCCATGGGCAAGTGCACTGAGCAGTGGATGGACAGACTGCCAGCATGTGCAGGTATCGCTGCTGTGGCAGGCAGCTGAGTCTGCCTAAAACTCACACTGGCTGCTGTGGCTACACAGATGACACCTGCCATAGGATTTTAAAGGACTAACTGTACACTCCACAAGCTGCTTTTTAACAGTGCCTCAGTTGTCTCAGTCATTAAAGTATCATCCTCATTCCCTCTATTAAAATTAATATTGATCATTCACATAAAATATCTAACTTGAAGTAATAATGTGTTTTCACACTGCTATGTCCCTAATGGATTGAGTCATAATTAATTCACTTTTTAATTTTCTTTTACATGATCAATTTACCTCACAGATATATAACCAGAAACAACTTTTTTTATTGACACTTCCTTCAATGACAGCTCAAAACCTGACTGGATGCAGTCTGTAAAGTCAGACATTTTCTGCTGAATATCACATCTTACCACAGCTCCACCTCCTTCTTTCCTGTGAAGTTCTGGGGTAAATGTACGGAAGTAGAGGAGGATGTCTGGGAAAGAAATGAATGCTTGACTCCTTTTTTTCTCTCAACTCTTAATGCTCATATGGGTATCACCATAAAGAAATCTAACATTACTTAATTTTTCAGTTCCTGGAACCAAGATAAAGAAGTGTTCAAGGAAAGGATCAGGTGTCTTGGTAAGAGCAATAAGATTGAGCAGCATCTCAACAGCAATTTATTTCTTTGCTGCTGGTACTTTCACAGCCTGCTGCTTTTGGGACAAGCCATACAAGCCATGATGTTTATCCCTTCCCAGTGTAAGAATGAAAAGGAATCTCTCTTCTAGCTGTATGCTGCGTAGAATACTACATCAAGAGAAATCATAGTTCTTACAATCAATGCTATATCTTACAAACCAAGAGGAGATCAGAATAAGCCACAAATATGAGAGCCATGCAAACTACTAATTTGGTCCAGAATGTTTCCCACGCTCAGTGTAAACACAGGCAACGACAACAACTATGGGTTTGAGTGTACAGCTCTGTCAGACATGCTTCATATAGCTCAGTATTTAGAATTCCAGTGGCTATTTTCCAGCTCACACAGCTGAAAGACTAGGGCTGCTAAAGAATGAAAACAGTCACTTTAAGAGTAAAAATAAATATTTTAATGCACAATAACATTGTCAGATTACTCCTTAAATAAACTAGTAATATTAGAAAAAGCGAAAAACAATTTTCCATTACATATTTCTTACAATACAAAATGTTTCTTAAAATAAAAGTGTCTATCCAATAGTATTAACATTTATAAGGCCATAAATAAATGACAAGAGATACTTCACTAACATGGTAGTGAATACGTTCCATTCTGCATAAAGTTAATGCTTAATTTTTATGTTACAGCTAGTTACTGTCTATAACTTTCATGGCACACTGGCCTATGTGGTCTGCTTCAGCACCTTCCTCTTGGCACTGATTCCTCTCATCTGGTCTCTCACCAACAAGAACAACTATTTACTGCCTTATTAAGGCAAATACCTTACATCTGTTCATTTTTTTCTTCAGTGCTGGGCAGGAACTATAATTAAGGGTATAGACTAGTCTTCAGATTTACAAATACAGGTCAAGTAGCTGTCTATTCACTAGTAGCAGTAGCTAACTATAAAAGCACACTGCTTATTCGACCCTTGAAAGATTCCTGTGACATTCAGGTGCGTTAGTGAACAAGACATGTCTCTTCATGCTGTTGCTTTCTCCTTTCGTATTTCAAATTGAAGAAGAGAAAAATAGAGCAAAGAGCACCTTATCCAGGGAGACTGTAGGAAGGATAAGGAAATTATGAGAGACAAAGCTCTCTTAAGAAGCTAGTGCAAAGGCCTTGCATGTAATTAAAGAATACAAAGATATATATACACACACACACATATATATATATATTTAGGTTTTCAGACCGTTTTACAAGGAAAGAGCAACAAGGAAACATGGCATATGAAGTTAGGAGGGAAAAAAATAACAGATATGAGTTTGGGTGGAAGTGAGCATAAAGGATGAAGCTCTGCAGATAATTTTGGATAAGCCAAGAGAAAAAGAAAGGAGTCATGTGCAAGACTGCCTTTAAAGCTCGTGGAGAGCATTCAGATTTAATCATAAGGCAAGGCAAAGCAGAGCTTTCAAGGTTAACAGAGCATACATCAAATACATGATTTTCTCAAGGGTGAAATGGATTATTGAGATATAGAAGAAGGAGGTAGTGGTGCTATGGCAATACAACACTGTCATAAATATACCACATTTTCCATTTATAGGACAACAACTTTCGAAATGTTTCTACCTAATGAATAGTTCCCTGCCCTGGAATTACTAATAAATAGGGTATCTCATCTCCTCTAGGTGGTGATGAAGTTAAGGAATCTTTCCATCATTTCTCTGAAAGTTAAAACAGTACAATATTAATATTAAAATGAAACTTTAATTATTTATTTCTACATATTCTTTCCTGTCTCTTTTTACACTACTTTTTCTAAGAATCCTGTCAATATATAAGGAACAAAATGCTTCTAAAAATTGGAACTCATGACTTGTTGATCTCTTGTCCCTTGGTAAGAGTCTCAAGAAAAATCAATATAAGTTAATTGCAAACCTCGCTTACTTACACTGCAATGCTGAATTGTTAGCCTAGAATTATTCTAAAAGCATGTAGGTGTGGCTTAGTAAATTGGGGCTGGGGGGAGGCAGCTCCATGAATTGTTTTCAGTATAACTTCAAAGCTCATGGGACTTTTATACAGACATTTCTATCAGGACAAATATAAATGCATTAGAATCACTGCCTAGTTGCTGGTAGTCATTGGAATAACTGCCTAGAAAACCTGTAAGAATGAACATTTGTTTCTTTTAAGGGTATCTCTGTGCATAATAAATTTTCCAAAAAAACTACAGAAAGACAAAAATCAGGAGTCTTTTTCATCCCTTGGATTAAAATTTGTTTTGTTAGAATTCAAAACTGAATATACAATGAGGACAAATATTTTTTATTATTTGTCTCCCCATTATGGTACACACACATACGAGGAGAATTTTTTTGTATAGATAAAATGCAATATTAGATGAGAAAAGTTTGTTTGGAGTCCACAGCTAACCAGTCTCATCATTATTCCCTTTCTCATCAGAGGAACAAACAGTGAGTCCCAGGTTTTAAGTTAAGCATATCGAGACTTTCTGAAAGCTACTTTAAACTGTTCTTAATACTATTATGCAAATTATATTTACTAAGGAATCTCAGTATAATTCTGGAAATATTTCCCTCCTTTCCCATAAATAATTCTGCTCTTTGTAAAGAAACAGTTTCTCTAATGTACAGCACTTACATGTGAGAGAAGTTGGGTCAAGCTTTAACCTGTCACATTCAGATGTCCCAGGATTAAGAGTATCTTCATCATAAATATTTTGACGTAAAATGTTCCTTATAAAATCTGGGTTCATAGTGTTTTCCATAAATCCCTCTGTTGATGGTGGTACAGAAAACACTAGCTGATAAATTACAGTGGAGCTTTCATTACTGAAAAACAAAGTCAAGGATGAATGTCTTCAAGTTTCAACAGAATCTTTTTTTTTTTTTTGAGAAGACTGACTTTTCATATCAATGTTGGCATGGATTTAAAAAAAAAACATTTCCCCAAGCAGAGCATTATGAAAGAAAACTGCCAAAGATGCCAGTTTCTGCCTCCCCCTCCCTTCTCAGAATGGCTCTTGAAACTGGGTACATACTTGAAGCCAGCCAGAGACATGTTTCCAAATGCAGAGAGGGCAATTGGACATGTGTCCTGGTGGGATGTGGTTTTCTTCACTGGCGCTTCACAAGGAGCTTCGGATAAGAGGTGTTGCAATATCCTGTGCATACTTTAGCTAGGAACCTGAAGGAAGGTTTGTTTTCCTGCTAGCAGTACCTGGGACGCCCCAGCTGTGCTCCTGACTCAGTTCTGGAGCGGATTACACAAACCAGTGAACTGGAGACCATCTCTGGAGATTTTATTCTTTACGGTCTACCAAAACTGAGTACGATTCAACAGCTACCTTTTGTACTCACAGAATTAAAAACATTTTCAAAAAATACTTAAATGGGGGAAAATAAAAGGAAAGAAAGAGAGGGAGATAGCAAGAGAGAGACATCGAAGAGGCAGAGAGAGAGAGGTATCAGCTAATCAATATATATGCAGAACTACAGCTTTGTACTTGATGGTCTAAATCATAATTAGTACCCACAAGGCTAAGGAGCTACAGTTCACAGTTGAACAGAGCTGGCATGTCCAAGGCTGGCAGGGCAAGGGAGCAAAGTGCCCTCACAACTGCCCCTTGCCACATTCCAACGTGGCTCTTCCTCTGTCCTTGCTATCTCAAAGGACCTGGGACTTTGCAAAACTACTTCCCTTGATTTTCTCCTGTCTTTCTAATTTCTTTTGTAAGAGTTAATTTTCCGAAGTCCTTGGGGAAGCTCTCTGTCTTCCCTTGCCTCTCTGCTATTTCTCCGACAGGAGACGTGTATATTCCTCTTGCCTTTATCTCTTTTGAGAACAAAATTATTCTCTCCTCCCCATGAACCCTGTTTTATTTATTTAGGATTATTTAAACTACGTCTCCAGCAATTAATTTTTGTTTTAATAAATATCCTTGAATATGTTTATTGAGGGCTGCAATTGGAACCAAAGATAACAGAGATGATACTTCACAGCAACAATATGTTCCTGTCATCATATAATTTTAGCAGCATTTACCATTTACACCAGAGGATCCTTTGACCAGTTTTCATTGCCTATACACATAACTTTCCCCAAACAACCTATTTTTCACAGATTTAAATACTGTACATATTTACATAAGCACATGTATTTCTCATCAAAAGCCTGTAGTTTTCAGATAACTTTGGTGACAGAAATTGCTTACCTGAAAGAAATCACCTGAGCTGACCTAAAGTAACGTCCTAAAGCTGGAGATGAACTGTAGACCTCTGTTAGCTGAGAGAGAGAAAAAAAAATATTTCTTCTATTCAATCTCTTTTTTCCCCTCACAAAAAAAAAAAAAAAGCACAGCAAACCATTCTTACAAAGTGCTTTAAGGAGCATAAAAACAGGTGCTGAAGGTCAAATAACAGCAAATATCTGCCCTGGAAAAGGTACAGAGTCCCTTTAAATTTGACAGACAAGTTAATTGTGCATTTGAGTGATTGCTATATAACCTTAACACAATGGGGGCATTCAGGGTGAACTAAAAGTATGCTCACGTTGAGAAGTGCTCATGTTGCCAAGTGCAACTTATGTTGTTAGGTTTGGGATTTAATTAGTACCAAAAGGCTCTTCTAACTCTTACTTTGCAGAGGGGAGGGTCTCTGTCCTGAGGCTGCCTTTCCACTACGTCCAGATGAGCACTGCCATGTATGCTGAGTTTATTTCAGCTGTAACTCAGAGCAGCAGAAATCACAGCTCTAAACCCAGGCTGGAATCATGTACTCATAAGAGAATGCAGCACACAGGATGTTTAGCCCATATTATGCTTAGATGACTTTCACAGGCCCCTCCTAAAATATTCAATGATTCTATAAAAAAGGTGAAGACTGTGTCTTAACAAACGGTCAAATTTAAGGGAAAAAAACCAATACTTCTTTGTGCTTAAAAGCAGACATTTCTTTTCTAGACTGTGACTTGAAAAAGTACAACACATTTTATTTGTGGACTTGCAAATGACTGAGTTGCTACGCAGAGAAACAGAAACTTCTTAAAAGGCAAAACACTGAAATGATGTTCTAAGCAGAATCAAGTCTTTGTCTTTGTCAAGACTCACATAAACACTTACTCTCTTAGTAATGTCCTCGGAGGAGAAGTGTGGGAGACCACACATTAACTCCAATGTTCCTGAAAAATTGTGACAATTTCCACTGCTTAGTAGTTCATCAGGATCCCAGTAGTCATCCTCGTCTGTGTAAACATCTAACAATCAAAAGAAGGTAGAAAGAAGAGAAAAAAGTTTCAGTTAGCTGAAGTATTGAAATAAAACCCTCTTGGCTTTCTCCAGGGTGGCTTTCTCACAAATTTCCTAGGTAAGGACTGACTGGGAAAGGCAGAAGGAAAGTGCAAGTCACCTGAAAAAAAGTGACAGCACACGGAGGTCAATCACCCACCGCCCAAAAAATCACCACCCAAAAGTCATCTGCTCTAGGAGCCTGACAGGCAATAATACCATGGGACCTAAGTCATCCATGACACTTGTTCCAACACTACAAACATAATTTCCATCCTCATACCCAAATCTCTTGTAGTATTTTCTCACTTAGCTACAAACCGGAATTACCACCGGATAAGGAAACAAGTTGCTTTGTGCCTGCTAAGATAAAAGCATTCACATCCACTACTGAACACACCATCCTTTGCAGTCAGTATCCCAGTTCCTTCAGCAGTTTACTGAAGGAGATTAGAGGATGCTTTTGTTGCATTTGTGTTCTGTTAGATTGTACATATTGCATGTTTGTATTAGTGTAACCAAGAGTGAGATACTTACTAGAATAAAGAATTAGGCTGATGAGAATGACCAGGCAGATTACTAGAAATATGGTAGTTATAACCATCCATAGTTTACACTTCCAGAAAACTACACTCCTGCATGATTTCCAAGGATCTCTCTCCTAGGTATAAAACAGAAGGGCATATAGATTAATCAAATAAGGCAGGAAAAAATACTGACGCATATGTCTACTGTCACATGTAGAAACAAAACCCCCACATAGATGGGAGAGCCTCAGTGGTAAGCAATGCCCTTCACCAGAGGTTCCCAGCCTTGACTACTGCTGCAGGAGGAAATGTAGACCTAGAGAAGGCAAAGGACATTCACTTGAGAGAAGTCATTCCCCTTTGTGCAGAATTTCCAACTCCTGAATTGCGCATAAATCTAAAGTATTGCGAAAGTGATTTCTTGGCTCCATGTGTTTTTTTAACTACATGAATTAAATTTGTGTATTCCACCAGCTCTCCATTTAATGTTCGTCATCTCTCCCAGCTAAAAAGGTGTCTCTGGAGGTATTTCCAAAATCATTCACCTCTGCAGCATTGATGAAGTCAGCCTGCATAGCTCCTGGGTGCCAGCACACAGAGCAAAGGCAGTGCTATTCAATAGATACTATTGCATTAAACCTCCATAAAATAACTGACACTTTTACAGCTGACTTGCTTTTTCTTCAGAAGATTGGAAACTTGAAGGCTATTTAGTGTATTTAACAGAGAGTTTAATGCAAATCTCACCTGTTCTATGAGGTTATAAGAAAATGTTACTCAAAGCAATTGTACATGTATGTACATTCATATTGGAGAGAAAGGACAATACCTTGCCTGTTATTTAATTTTTAATAAGATTGGAACCCATGGCAGAAATTAGTCTTTTAATGAGTTAATCCAGCAGGATGAATATTTTTTTTTAAAAAAAGGGAAAAAAAAAGAAAAGGCAAGCTTAGGTGACAGCAAAACAGAAAACTTAAAACTTCATCTGTTTTGTTCCACAGCTAGGAGAATCAGAAGACTGAAGCAAGGGCTTGAATTCATAAGCAGACCATGCTCTCTTTTTAATTGCTCCTCTCCCTCCCTCTCCATCCACCATAAAGGTAGCAGTAAACTCCACGTCCTTTTTGACCTCAGTAACAGGTAAGGAAAAGCACATGGTGTAGGTTATCTGGACCACACACATGCAGATTGGCAGGAACCAGCGGCTGGCTGGAGGCACTAATCCAGGTTTCCTTCCTTTACTTTTTGAACTTTCTAACAGAACTTTGAACACAGAATAATGAAGAGGCTTTTACTGAATTTAACTGAATCAAACAGCTGGCTAAAAGCTTTCGTGTGGGTGGCAGGGGAACAGGGAGAGAAAAGGGACACATAGAGAAAGATTTTACAAGAGAGATTCCTCCAGGAGCAGAGGCAGAAAAAAGGAAACACTCTCTGTAGACACCTCTGCACACAGAACTTTGCTCTGCTGGAGAATGAAAGGCAAACACTGAATATGGTTTTGTTTACAGCATGCTTTCAGGTGTGATCACATTTACTTTTTTTAAAATTTTGATTTTTAAAATATTTTAGAAGTATGAATTTCAATTTAATACTTAACGCTAGCATATCGTTTTGTATTTTAAAAATTTTTAAAAGCCAGTGACTACTGCCTAGAGTGCAACTATGAAATCAGCCATTACCTCATCAGTTGAGACAGGCAGGTATCAAGCCCAAGTTTTGATTGAGCCACCAACATATTTGGACTATCAGAAAACGCAATTCTTAATCACACATAGAAAACTGGCTTGATACCAAGAAAACATTCAGCTCCACAACTAGTCCAACACCTTCTGTACTTTGCCCATAGGCCGGGGGGAAGCCATAGCAGCAGGGAGAGTCTCTCCCCGGTGGGCAGGGCAGCTCTGATTACCCTGCCACCTGAGCAGAAAGCAGAGCATGGTGACTTTCCAGCAGTCTGTATAGGACGGGAAGACAGTTGCCAGAATCAGCAGAAAAAGAGCTCAAATGACAACTCAGCTCTGGAAAGGGGAAGGATAAACCTAAGGCTAAAGTTTCTCAAGATAGTCAAGCAGATCTAGCTCACCCCTGCCTCTCCTCCCCCCCTCTCCTGTTCCTCTTCGCACCTCCTGGAGTGTGCCTGACCCTGCAGCGAGCTGATTCAGCTTACCAGACCACAGCAGAGGTAACTGTCCCCGATACAACAGAATGAAGGGGGGTTTTGCCTAGTCAGCGGGACGCATCGGCCCCAGAGGCGACGAGCGGGGCTCAGGCGCGGCAGCGGCGCCGCTGGCAGGAGCGGGCAGGCAGGGCCGGTGTGACTCACGCACGCCGCTCCCGGCGGGCTCAGCCGCGCCCACAGACGAGCGGGAAGCATCCTCGCTCCGCCACGAGTATTCCCGGAGTGAGCAGTGTAATTCGTTGTGCGGCAGCCACGTGTGAATATGTTATTCCTCTGCCAGCATTAGTCTGTTCCGTAGCTTTAAGCTAAGGGACTAGCAGCTACCTCCCTCGGGATTCACGTGCTGATCTTAACTGAGGCTTTGGAGCGTTCTATTAATACAAATTCATAATGGTTAGCAACTGAAAATTACTCAGAGATAAAGACAATCCAGCATGTTCTGTTCGAGGACATCTTATTTTTGTTTTGGCAGCACTGGTTCCTGGTTAATTTCTACTGAAGGAAAGCCTGGTTTTAAAACTTATTTCAACTTTTCTCTTTTCTGGTTTTGAGCCCAATCCCACTTACAGCACATGAAAAGAGAAAGCTCAGAGAACCAGTTATAGTTTCACTTCCTAAATTAAAGCTTAAAATCCCACTCTCATATTTGAACACTTCATTGATAAGAAAAAAAATACATTTAATGGGTTTTTAACCTCTTTCCCTCTCCTTCAAACAACAAATTAAGTCACCCCTACAAGATGTTCCTTCAAGTGTCGTTTCTCTTGCTGTGTAGTATTTTCCCCGACAGGAAGGATCAAATGAGCAAGTGAAATTCCTACCTTCCTCGTTTGAGTATTCAGAGGCTCGTCATGATCAGTCTCACTTTCCTCCACATTATGTCCCCGTAGTTCAATAATCTCATGCTCCTGAGCAGAGCTCTGCCTTTTCATTGCTTCTGTCTCTGAAGAAGGTCCTTTGCGAGGACCTCTGTCTCTGAAGTGAGCACAGAGCCAGCTCATTTCCTTCTGGTTTCAGCTGCAATTATGGTCAGTAATAGCTCTGATATGAGGCTAGAAACAGAAAGAGTGGGGATAGTTTCCACAGGAGAGGTCTCGAAATACTGTTAATTTAGGGGAATTCCTTGGAAGAACAAATAAAGTCGGCTGCCCTAGCTGCAGAGAAACGAGAGGCAGAGGAAGTATCGATTTGCGTAGCCGTGAGAACTCCGGCTCTCAGCTGTGCAATACTAGGTTTTCCAGTTTGCCTACCTTCTTGTACCAGCCCTTGACAAGCAAGTGACTAAACCTTCAGCAATGCTGTCATTTGCTGGGACGATTTCGAAAGGAACCCCCGTGGTTTTTCTGCTGCTGTCAGCCAAAACAATAAAATGTTATTACTGTTATCCACGCAGCTAAACAGATGTTGTGCTGAACAGCACAAACAGTGAAAGTTCATAGAGCATGTCATTTGCTTAGGCTGGGACTCTGCCAACACTTGTAATTCTAGTCTCCCTCTACAGTCAAAAAGAAATGAACACTACTGACCTTTGCACTGTAAATTGTTCTCCCTCTAGCTATTATATTGCCTAAAATCATATCTGGTGTTAAAGAACCATTTATGTCCTTCAACATACTATCCCACCTAAACCTGAGAAGCTGCTTTCAGGTTAAAAATCCCCAAAGGACACAGCTGAGAAGAGAAAGATGGCCTTCAATTTCAACCTGTGCTATACAGGACATGCTTTTATGAAACAACCATGGTGATTTGGTGTGCACTAGCTTCCCACATGAACTCTCATGTGCACTTAGAGTCACTCACAACAGCTTACTGTAGCCAGGGGCTGGTTACACCCCCAGCCTCCCCAGTATCCTTCATCCTACCTCCTCTCATTTCTCCTGTTCGCACTCCATCCACGTTTCTCCTTCCTCCCCGCAGAGCATCTCTCTCCCCTCTGAATCAAAAAGTCTGGGCAGACAGCTGGTAACCACACCCTTGCTCAGTCTTTTCTTCCAGCACAGGGAGTATCATGTATAAGAACCAAGCACAGCCTCTTTCCCCAACCCCCTTTCCTGCTGCCTGGGTATCCACTCACAGCACCGCTCCTTTTTCCTGCTAAAAGCTCAGGGTGCTCTCCCCTCCCCTCCCCTCACTCCACCACTTCAATTTTCTCTTTGTGCAACTCACCTTGGTTCTGCCACCTGAAGCATACCCAGGGTTTGCATTTCTGATTTCATGTCACACCCATCCAGGCAAAGGCATTCCATGAAAGTGAGCACATCTCAAGCTTCTCCTGCAAGCAATACAACTTGTATACCCCACACCTTTTGGTTCTGAGAATCCTTAAATCTCCGGAGGACTGAGGGTGAAGCTGAGCAGTCGTCAAGATCAGAACATGCATCTAGATTCACAAAATGTTATTTGGGACATCTTACACTAGAAAAGCTATTATCTGGTTCTCACTACTCCTGCTGGATCTCAGGTTCATTTATTTAATTTCCACTCACACTAGAAGACTTTACCTTCCTACTGGATTGTCTGAACCCAAAACTGTTCCTCCAAGACAAAGAGTAAATGATTATACAGATCTCACCATGCAAAAGTCAAAGTCTTTATTTTATTTTATATATTTGTGAAGAAGCTCTTTAAAGTCTTGGGTTTCTTTCATCTGGGGGATCTAAC
The DNA here is from genome assembly GCA_013397755.1 of Cnemophilus loriae. Lineage (NCBI taxonomy): Eukaryota > Metazoa > Chordata > Aves > Passeriformes > Corvidae > Cnemophilus > Cnemophilus loriae. The sequence goes on from VZTF01006007.1 coordinate 44,410, forward strand.
TTCCACAGCTGGTGCATTTCTTCCATGTGAAATACTGAGTCTTCTGACGTGTTGCTGAGAAACTCTCAGAGGAAATGGAAAGTTAAGAAGTGACCTGAACTTTTCTGGGCAAGGCTTTTATCTAAAACAGAACAGCAGGAAAGCTGTTTTCTTCCCTAGGCAAGACATCTCTGGTTTCAACAAAAGGAAAAGAAACTTGTGCCCTTAAATGTACACTTTAGTAACAGGGGCACATTAGGCTCAGCTATACAAAAACAGGGAAGTCCAAGGCACCAATGCAGTCCTGATTGCACCTGGGGTTTAGAGTTCCAGAGGCACATCCAAACAAATAAAACATAGACACTTGCAGTTTTAGCACGTGTTTATTAAAAAGGAAGATGTGAATAACTGACTAGCCAAAGAAACAAACCTCCTAACATATCTGCTTTGAATATAGCTTATGCTGTAAGTTTGAAATGAGCCAGGGCAAGATGCCTAACACAAGAAAGAAAGGAAAAGCAACAGCAGTGCTAGAAAGAGGAATCTCACTGCATGCAGATTACAGTGCTAATTCTTTTCAACATTTTCCCCACACGCTGCCAAGGTGGGTCTAACATTAAACAAAGATCACACACTTATGTACTGTAGAGTAGGTGTGCTGTGTGGACAGCAATGACAGGTATTCAAACTGCCAGTTTCATTTTTTAAATATTTATATTAAAGGTGAAAGCTAAACACTTCCAAATATTGAGCATAACTTAAAGACCATCTAAATGGTCTTAAGGCCATCTAGACAATTCTTTTATTAAGCTAAGTACCAGTGTTCTGAAGTCCCATAAACAGCTTTGGAAACCTTAAATTGGCTAGATTTGGAGTGATAAGCTCATCAGGAGACTAAAATCATCAAAAGTAGATTTACTGCCAAGGTTAAAGGAATGTTGCTGTTATTTCTTCTTTTTCTTTCTTTGAGCCCGGGGATGCATCCAACCACATAAATCCATTTTCCTTTTATGTCCATTTCAATTTAGTGTGGCCTTGTGGGCACAGCCCAGAAAGATACACAAAAAAAAAAAAAAAAAAAAAAAAAAAACATAGGCCACAGAACTGCTNAAAAAAAAAAAATCCTGAGCCTGAGACTCTGCTTACTGTGGACCAAGGATAGCAGGAGAAACAATCTTAACCTACCAGGAACATGCTAAAAATTCATGATGCATGCCAGAGCCAGAGCTGGAGAAATACCTCTGTAACATATTGCAAATATTAGACTCTACAGTTAGTTCAAATTCTTAAGAGAATGTAAGAAAGCATTAAAGTTTACTTTTGTTTAATTAATTACAACTCATTAATTCCTTCCTTTTATTTAGACATCATGCCAAAGAACCTAAACTATGCTCTTCCAGTTCTTTAATGAAAATTTCTTGAATCCTAACATTTTTGAACTATATATCTTGTATTTTTAAGAAAACACAGCAGAGACCCCAAAAGTTACAGCCCAGAAAGCAAAAGTCATGCAGTGGCACATAGCCAGAATTAATTAATACAGAGAGTGTACACAATACACTTTGTATTTTTGAGAACAATGAAATAATTATTTATGTTTAGAATCCTGTAACATCCCTAAGAAGTTGAATATATATATGACATGTGGCCATTTTTATCCAGATATGGGTATGTGGAAACAAGTATAGATAACAAGGGACAAGGAAGGAGAGGAGAAGGTTTACGAATGAGATAAAGCTGGATTTTTGTTACAGGTTCTAATCCATTTTATTTTGGTTTTAAGGCAAATGGACATAAGGAAGATGAATCCATAAGGAATCTGAAGTTCCTTTGAGATTGAACGGTTATTGCTAGATGAAACACAAATGATAGTTTCTTCATTTAAAAAAGTGTATTCTTTCACAAAGGACCAGTCAATGGCATTTTCATGTTGTGTCATCAAACTGACTGCAGTAGGAAGCAGCTTTCACGCTGAGGTGATCTGCATCTTCTCCTTGGCTCATCAGTTTGTATTCCGACGGATCCAGTCATAAAGTGCTGTCACCCTGGTGTACACACCAGGACGATTGCGCCGAGCACACCCTTCACCCCAGCTCACAATGCCAGCAAGGTACCATCTACTGCCCTTCCCTGTGCAGGCCAAGGGACCTCCAGAATCTCCCTAAAATGAAGGAAGGCCAGCCATTAGTGCACACACATACAGAGAGCACTGTAACAAAAAATAGGTTATTTAAGAACAGTAAATACCTGCCCCTCTTCTGCTCAAATTAAAACTTAATATTAGAATCTTACTTCTGGATATAATGTACCCAGACAGATGTCAAATTTATTCTATTATTTTAACTTACGGATGTAGCACACTAATCAATATAAAGCCAATGGCAAGAAGCAGTTTATAAAATTACTCCTTGATAATGTCCCACTACAGGATTCATAGAGTAACTCACCACAGCACAAACAGGGAGAGAAGAAGACAGGGATGGAAATGGGGAATTCTACTACAATTTGAACATAAATTGTTCACAGGTTGAAGGCAGATCTCTTACACTGTGTGTTAAATAGGAACAGAAGGATACCACACACCCTCCATCGAAAAAAGCCAACAAACCAAAACAAACTCAAACCTAACAAACAAACCAGGCACAATTAAGTATTACCAGCAGTTTTATAATTAAGACTGAGTCTACAGTAGACTACTTTGTAGAGGCAGAAGAAAGAAAAAAGACTAAGGAATGTGCAAGTAAGAACTGGCTTCTCAAATGGAACATGCGAGTTTCCACAGCAATGTAGAAAAATAAAAATTCCCATTCAATTCAGCTCACAGGATCAAAATGCATTTGGGCTCATCAATGCTTTTTTGCCCTTCATTGCTTTAACCCTGTATGTCTTCTGTGAACTGGTCTGTTCACAGGACTCTGGGCAGCTACAGTGCAGCTCCTCTCTGCAGCTGTTCCTAGTGCACAAAAGGCAATCAGCAGCCTGCAAATTGACTCTGGGGTTTATTTGAGTCCCTAGTTGGACGCAAAACTTGTAAGAGGTCAGGAGAAAGCCGTGTACTGAGAAAAGAATAATAATAGAAAGCCTTCATCACCCAACCAAACAAAGTTACCTATTATGGTGGTACAAAATTACCTATTAAGGTGGTACAAAATTATCTAGAGATAAGAGAAGAAGCCAGAGTTCTTCCTCTCTCTCAGGCTCCTGTCATACTAGGAATTGTGATAATCCAAGAGGCTGATGTCAAAGTGACTTGAGAAAGGAGGCTGTGTAGTCCAGCCAATTACTCAGCCAGTTCTGAAAGACCAAAGGTGCTGTATGCCAGTGGGGAGAGGAAGGATCCTAAACAGAGGAACCAAGATGAAAGAACATCCTAGAGTGATAAGAAAACAGTCTGAAAGGGTAGATTTTTTATTTCTCATGTATCAGATCCTCTAAAGATGAAAGGTATTTGGAAGCTTCACATAACTTGTGCAACATATGCACAGCTTAGATGTCCAGGAAGAAGTGAAACCAAACAGGATGCTCATGAGTCTGAAAGCATAGTAAAGGGGGTTTGGGGTGCTGTGGGGGTTTCCTGAACCCCCAGTGTCATTCCTCTCTAGCACTGTACAGGAAATACATACTATAAATTGTGTAATATATATACTAGTGACAGAAAGCTAAAAAAAAAAAAAAGCAAAGATGCTACCCAGACTAAGAACTTCAAGACCCAGAGGGCCAACATGCTAGAACGCAAACACAGCGTATCATGCTGGAAACTGGCCAGAATGATATACAGCTGAATTAGTTAAATATGCCCATCTGAAAATTCAAGGGCATTTTTTAAGCAACACATTTTTTTGGAGGAACATCACCCCTCTAAATTAACAGATTTTAGCAAAACAATTCCAAGGTCAAAGTTTGCAGACAAACTCAACATTAGTAAAAAGAATAATTAATTTAATCAGATCTTAGAGACTGCAAGAAAATTCTAAAAATATTCTATTATGTTAAAGAAGTTTGACCTATCATGAGCTACAATCTTGCAAAAGTTATCCTGTTGCATTAAAATAATAAAATTTATATATTACACAAAAATTGTACCAAATTGCCTCAGTCTAATAATAAGTAATAAATTCCCTTTACACAGTAACTGGTATAAAAAACATGGCTGTAAAGTTTATAGTCATCATCAGACGTTTGAACACCAATGAAGTACACAATTAGTCTAATAACTAAGAAGAAGAAAGAAGGCAGAGTCATGACAGCTGAAGTATGACCAAAAAGCAGTTTCTGATTGTGTGTGTAAAAAAGCTGGGTTTTATAACTTACACTATGGCAATGTAGTCACAACTTGTAATTATGCACATAAATGAATGTTTGGAATTAAAAAGCACCATTGCAGCTGCAGTTTCCAAACCTAGCTTAGCTTTTCCTTTCCTATTTCTTTGCAACTGTAACAATACATTACTTATCATACTCTTACAGTATTTTAGCAATTCCATACCCAGATATTCAAAAAGATAAAAGGAAATTAATACAAATAGCATAATTCACAGATGGATCTAACTTGATTCCTTTTATCTTTATATTTTTGTTCTCTTGTATAAAATATAACTGTTGAAGATGAAAAAGAATTCTTCTTGACACATTTTACCCCTCGTCCTTGCAAAATGATATTTCTCAAGAGAGTCAGAGATTATGTATGACGAATTTTCTTCCTTCTTTTGGTTGGCTTTTAGTTCCCATGTTAAAGTAACATTATACTCACACTCAAGACATTTCAATAAAAAAACCCAAAAACCAAAAAACCAACCAAATAAAAAAACCCCACCACACAAACAACCTAAAACTCTGAACAGTTTTCCAATGAAAGCCAATATTCCTTTGTAGTTTTCCTACAAGTTCCAGACTACCTGGCATGCATCAACGCCACCATTAAGATTCCCAGCACACAGCATACGTGAAGTAATGAGATTATCATAGAGCTTGCTGCAAACACTTTGGTTAATCATTCTCACTCGAGCTTCCTGCAGTGTTTTGGCAAGATGACCTAGAAAAAAATACAAATGGTATTGCAGAGGTTAAGTTGGCACAAATTTCTATTTCCATTATCAAAACAAAAGAGAATTGCTTCAAACTCAAAATCTACCCAGCTAATGACAGCAGAATAATTTCCTTTCCTTCAAATGGTGCCTGCCCTAGTTTTTGAAAGCTGTTGTCCACACTACCCTATAGCCATAGAGGTTCCAATGCACCACCTTTCCATTTCCCCAGACATTATCCTTGTGACCTTATTCTGCCAGAAAGTAGTAAAAGTGCCATGCAAATTGTAAGATAAGAGTGCAGACAGGGTGACTAACTTTGAATGTCATTCCAAATTGTGCCTGAAGCTTTTTGTCATTATTTACACCATGGTTGTGCTCCAAACAACATCCAAGTCCTACAAAATGCAGTTTCTGTACTGTTTTCCACCCTCTAGTTGTAGGGAAGAAACTGAGGAATAAAGCTGATGGGGGGAGGAAACAAATAATTTTAAAAACAGTACAGTCTGTAACTCACAAATGATGCCAAGAGCTTAATTCTGTACTATGATACGGACATAAAGTGCACTTGTGAGCTTACTATCCTGACACCTCTGACATGCTGAGATACTGTCCAAGCCCAGGTTTCAAGCTGTTTAGTGCTGAGACAGGGCAAGGATCCCACAGGCTCGTCTGCCACCCCTCTCCAACTGAGTGTGCTTTTTTCCTGCCTCCCTGCTGCAGCTGGCTGCTCCAAGCTACACAGAGGCAGACTTTAAACTGCCTTTAGTTAAGACAGAGAAAATGAAAGATCCTCCACAATTTTTTTTGCAGTTATTGCTGCTTACAGATCTATATTGTCAATCAGTCTTAGAAACAAATTCTTTCTCTGCAACAGTTGTGAGTCATTGATCTCTTTACCTGCAAAGTTCTATTCACCAGATAAAATGAGTCATGAGCATGAAAATGGACACATTTTTGTAAATCTATAATAATTTGCTTTTCAGTGATCTGTGACACCCGAGTATGCCTTTTGTCACTTATCACCTGCCACCTAAGCAACCATTCAGAAGTCACAGACTGTAGCTAAGGAGATCTTTTCTGGCTTTTTATAGACACACTAAGTAAACCACATGGGTTATTTTTTTTTTTGCTTACAAGTATAAATATTCCATTGTTAGAGTTTAAAACTAAGCCAAACTTGCAAAAAGTATATCCAGGAAATGAACATACTATTTTCTTTTATGGCTCCCCAGCCAGTTACATAGCAGACAGTTCCAAAAAGAAATACTCTAGAGGTGCTGGGTAAACAAATGGGCTGTACCAGCTCACTGAAGAGTACAGGTGTCTCCATTTCCAGCAGGGCAATGTCATAGTCTGAGATAGAGTGGTCATACTGTGGGTGGACAATAATCCTTTTGATTGATCTCACAGCTACACGATTGCTCTTTTCATTAAGAGTATGTGAGCCCATATACGCTCTCCATCCCATTGGAACAGAGTATCTGTAAAAAAAATGTTTTTAGAACATCCCATTGGAAAGCAATGCAGTGTTAGTTCACTCAGTTTTAACTGCTTTTCAGTATTTGAGGATATTCATCAAAACCAAAGTGCATAGAGTAGAATATAACTTCAGAAGATGGATGCACTCTAATCTTTGTCTGCTAAAACACTAAGTAATGTTTTTACTTGCCATTCTGAAAATAATTAATTTCCTGCAGCTATAAGACCAATGCCTTGCTATGCATCACGCTTTGGAATTCATAAAAGTGTATTATTAAACTCTGTCTCCTCCTTATCACATGTAGGAGGTATGCATTTCAATTTATACTATCTAAGCTGAACACCAATGAGTTTTTCGCTCATTGATCAATAAATAGGACAGGTCTTGAGAGAAAAGGTCATAGTTCTACTCGGAAAACCCCTAACAGAACAGTGTTCTATCATGCAGGATTCACTGGCAATGGAAGCAAAAGAATAACTTCAAAAACTTAAGACTTGAAGCCAGCAGACAACACCAAGTGTTTATGTAGTGAGATCATGTCACAAAGTTATAACCTGGATCAACTTATCTAGACGAGGAATAGCTTCTGCAAATTACTGAAAGCAACTCTTTGTAAGGTTCTTAAACTGCAAATACTCTAGAACAGTATAATTTCTTCATACCTCACAGAATCAGAATCCAGGAAGCAATGGGCAGCAGATACGAGCCACCTGTTGGAAATGACAGATGCGCCGCACACGTGGCCACGTGCTCCCATCTGTAAACTTGCTTGCCAAGGCCACTTTTCAGATCTCGCATCTTCACCTCCAACAATTCTGTTTTTCTTAAGCTGGTGTCTTCCACAAGCTAACGGAAATAATTTAATAAATTAGTAAAAAGCCCACCAGCTAATTCACTTTGCCATGCTTGACACAAACTTTTACGCTTAGACCTTACTGTGCAATTGGTAAAAATGTGAGTACTTGCTCATTTTCACTCAATGGGCAGGTCAGATATAAAGAAATCATTGTCTATACTCACATGCAGCTTTCTAAAGAGTAGAATAACTCAAAAAGAGATTAAGCACAATTCAAAAGTTCATTTGAATCATTCTCATATCTTTTCCCTCCTTACAAACACAGCTCCTTGACTGCATTTCATTCAGTTCAAAAAAGCAGCAAGACCTATCGGCTTATCCTGGAAGTGCATTGCTTGAAATAAGTCATCATGGACAGAATGGGTCAGTTGATGTAAAAGAAACAGCGCAAAATTCAAGAGAGACGTTTGCATACAGCTGTTACCAGGAAATGATTTTTTTTTAAATTAATATTTGATTTAACCAGTTCTTAATCCAATAATGCTTAATAATAACACAAACTTAGTTTTCCAGGTAACTAACAAAATTTAGAATAAATGTTACCACACCACAGTTCATTTCATCAGATCCATCTGTACAGTCACTTTTCCCATCACACTCAGGATTTGCTTTCAGCAAGCATTTTCCATTGAGGCATTTGTATGCATAAGGGGAGCAACTTTTGTAGGCTGAAATAAGAGAGAGAAGATAGTGTCACATGTTTGGAGTTATGCTTTCAAATTATTAACAAAACCTTGCACGTTCAGCAAGTTGTTCAAAGCTACACATTCTAGTCTGCTTGAAGTAGTAGTCTATACTGGTGTAAACTGGTCCCTCCATGGAGAGGTGACAGGGGAATGATCCACTCCAATTAATGATCACACTAATTTCAGTCTCCACTATCCCTGAGGAAGAGTCTCCAACTGTCCACACTCCCATTTTACTTAACTCTAAACTGAGTAAGCAAGGCTTGTCAGATCTGTTATTTTGCCTTCACCAGCACTAGTGGCATTGCAAATCAAAAATCTTCACAGCATCTTTTCATTTTCAAGTGAAATTGAGAAAACTGTGGAAGAGCTTTATACCTCCCTCCAATAAATTTCTGACTAAGGACAATGACAGTTTACTATGTGAGAATCCTGACAGATCTCACCAATTGGCTTCCATTACTATTATTCTTATTACCAGTTGTTTACAAGGACCTCTAAACAGTGGGAGGTAGGTTTTTTCAACAAAGACTTACTCCTGGCTACCTCAAGGACCCAGGATTGAAAGCAAGACAAAAACTAGATAAGCAAAATGCAGCAAGTCACTAGGGAGCCATTGGTAATACCAGCAATGTCCACAACCATTGTGGATCTACAGTAAAAAGATCATCAATGTGGTGAAAATCCCCAGCCTGCTATGTCTCTCTTCCTCAAATTATGTGGTACTGATCCGGCAGCATTTAGGGGAAAAGTGCTCTTCCAACAGGATCATCAGCAAAATGTGGTTTGGTTTTCTCACTAGAATACCTGTTATCTTGGATTTTGCTTCATTAATTGTCTAAACTCTCCCAAAACCTAGTTTTACTCTGCAAGATTTGTGTTCACTATTATGAAACTTTTACTTCGTGCCATGAAAAAAAATATCTAGAAGCAACACATTTAACCTTTAAAATATGCATATTCCTGCTTCTGCCTCCCACCATCTTTTGGAAAGTAGCTAAAAATACATACTTACAGCAGTTGTTTTCATCACTGTCCTGCCTGCACCTGTCATCATCTTTACAAGGTTTATACTGAGGTTTACACTTCCCATCACCACAGTTCAATTGTTCTGGATTACAGCCTGAAGAAAAAAGGTCTGTAAATTTATAATACAAACAGCAGACTAACAGCCACATGCTACACTCCCTACCTGGATATTGCTGTGCCATTTCTGTCAGACATTTATCTACCTTGATTCTACCTTGGTTTTGATAGCATCCAGAGACAGAGAGAGTTGTGCTGTACTCTCTGGCCTTGGATTACCTTCTGGTCACCATTTCTGGCATTTTTTGAATGTTCCCTATCTTCTTTGACATGCAGTGCCTAATTTAGGTACAGTACACTAGCTGAAACCTTCCCACTGGTGATTGGGAAGGTATTTTCAAATTCCTGTCTTACATCCTAGTGTGACACATAAAAAACCCCAGAACAAAGACAACCAACCAAGAAAACACCAAATACAAACAAAACTCACAGAGAGTATTTTGTGACTTTGACACACAAGTCAGCTTTTGAGCAACAACCATCCCCCCAGCCATTTTTTAGCAAAAAAAAGCAACTTAGGCAATCCACATGTCTGTTTAATTACCTACATTCAGATCTTCACAGAATCACAGAATATTCTGAGTTGTAAGGAACACACAAGGATCAACTTCATAGTCCAACTCCTGGCCCTGCACAGCACCATTCCCAAGAGTCACACCCTGTGCCTGAGAGCATTGTCCAAGTGCTTCTCAAGCTCTGGCAGCCTTAGGGCTGTGACCACTTCCCTGGGGAGCCTCTTCCAGAGACCAGTCACCCTTTGGGTGAAGAACCTTTTCCTAATATCGAACCTAATCTCCCCCTGACACAACTTCAGACCATTCCCTTGGGAGTGTCATTGGTCACCAGAAAGCAGAGATCAGTGTCTGCCCCTCCTCTTCCCCTCACGAGGAAGTTATATCTGCAATGAAGTCTCCCCTCAGACTCCTCTTCCCCAGGCTGAACAGACCAAGGGACCTCAACTGCTCCTCGTACAGCTTCCCCTCAAGGCCCTTCACCATCTTTGTTGCCCTCCTTTGGACACCTGCTAATAGATTAATATTTGTTATACTGTGGCACCCAAAACTGCCCCAGCACTCGAGGTGAGGCTGTCCCAGTACAGAGCAGGGTGGAACAATCTCCTCCCTTGCCCAGCTGGCAATGCTGGGCCTGATGCCCCTCAGGACACAGCTGCCCCTCCTGGCTGCCAGGGCACTGCTGACTCATGTTCTTGTTTTTATTTTTCTCCATATATATTCTACAGCTTCTCAGGACCACTTACAAATACATTGCTTTTAAATACATCCATCTTTCTCTTGTGTGACACTCTTCCTATTTCATAAGCATCTACTCTAATCCATCATTTAGATCATGAACAAAAATTATGTGACATTCCATAACAATACTGGCAGAATGACATTAAAAATATCCTTCCTCTTTGTTAATGAGTCTTGACCAACCATTTTATGGAAACAGTTTCCTGTATTTTTTTCTGCCCACATTTTCTTTACTTGCTGATAAGCTTGTCACACAAGACAGTGTCGAAGTACAACTTCTCTATTTATCCTCACACAGCAGGGAACTAAAACAAATTTTAAATCTCCATGCTGGTTTTAATACTCTTTTCACTATTTACAAATAGTTTACTTTGGCTACTTCTTGTGCATTATTTTTTTTCTGTTGGAAGGTTAACTTATGAAGATTGGTGTAAAATGCCCTCTTGATTTTTCTGTTCTCCCGCTCTTTAAAGAGACACATTACACAGCCTCTTTTCCACACTTTTACATCTTCACCCACATCCTTCATGTGATCTTAAAGATTGCCAGCAGTAGTTTAGAGATGATAATTTCAGCCCATCTCTCAACTTTGTGGAAGAAACTCTTTACAGAAAACAACAAGCAAGAAATAATTGCTCTACCCCAATCCAGTTCATCACTACCATCTGAGCAGCCTTTCCAGCATTCAGACTGATTTCTTGAAGGAATGCACATGCTGTCTGCATATCTAAGGACAAGCTAGAAAAATAAGAAATTAATGACACTAGAAATAAAATGCAGTAATACAGGACTCTACCATGAAGAAATATTAAAATGGTTATTAAAAATTAAGGCTAGTGTCATTTGTAAAATAAATTGAATATTAAAAAAGAAATAATATCTTACTTGGCACAATCTGTCAAAGATTTTTATCAAGCAGTCTGAATTAAATGAGTCAATATTCACCTAAATGGACTTAGCAAATTAAATTCACATTATTTGCCTCTTCTCTGAGGGTTGAAAGTCACTCACCCCAGATACAAAACTACTAATAGGAAGCACTTCTCTAATTTGTTAAGGGAATGTATTTTATACAGGAACATCTAAGGAGAAGGAAAATAAAATCAAAACTAGGCATTCTCTTTACTATTACAAATACATATTTCCTGATATTAAAATTTTGTAGAAATTAATCTCTGTGTTACTACATTCAATGTCTGATGTGAGTAAGTGCCTTATCAAACACTTCCCAAATCTTTATGAAACAGCCTTTGACCAAGAATTTCTTTCACATTCACATAAACCAACTACTAGTATAGATGGTAAGTTGTTTCTTTCCAATATATAAAAAATGTTTGTTCTCTTTCACTCTTTCAGATGTACAAGAAAAAAAAGATCTGTGAAAGAATAAGTAGCCAAAACCACTCCTCTTTCTGCCCAAGTCAAATCAAATGAAACTTTCTTCCATTTAGCACCACAGGCAAATTAAGAGCTACATCAGACTGAAGGACCAAATCCATTTATCCCACAGTCATTTAATCAGTTCCAATCTGGAGTAATTTAGTCCTCTTCACTGCCTTGCATGTGATGTCAGTGGGAGGAAAGCACACACTATGCAGCCAGCAGGTGCTCAAAGCAGGAGTGTCTCCATTTTCTTGTCACCTCTCCCTGAAGTTATCCAGCTGATGGCTGGCATTTGCTTTCCAGGTCAGCTCAGAGCAGTGCCTGTGATTTTTAATAACTGTGCTTTGATAGGCACCCAACAATGGGAAGAAACTAACCTCAGGTGGGTGACTGCAGGTACTAAAGATGTGGGAGAACATGAATTAATTTTTTTCTTTCTCCTATTACTACTGCTACAGGCAAGGCTGATACAGGCCAGTGCTCTCAATCCATGCTGACATCTCAGACAGCCTTCCACAAACTACTGCATCAACTTGATACTGACACATCACAGCTATTCCACTCCTCCTGATGAGTCTTCACACACAGCCTTATGATTGTGACTAAGAACTGATTAAATAACTTTGAGCCATCTGCTTGCTGGCTCAGACACACACAATAATGACTGGGGATCTTCTCTGTTAAAAAAGGTATTCTTAGGCTTAGACCCTTTTAACCATTTTTGAGGCAGTAACCAGAGTAACCACAGAACTCAGAATAGTCGGTAACTTTCTAGTAGAAAGAAACCCACATTGGTGGAAGAAGAAATCCCTGAAAATTTGTGAGTATTACAGAATGACCAACCACAAAACCTGCCACTTACTTAGAGTGAAAGGCATGAAACAAAAATCTTTACCAGAGACCTTAATACTTAAATGCTTCTATGTCAACAATGAACAGAACTACATTCAGACAAGCAAGCTGAAGATTTGAAGAGGCTTCTCAAAATGATCTCTTGAAATCACAGAGAACTTTAGCTACCTAGACATTAATTGGGTAAAGAAAATAACAGGCATTTAATTGGAAATTTCATCTTTTCTAAGAAATATCACTAGCAAATATATATATCTCCTGAAAATTCCTCTTCCACCATCTGGAAGCCCCCCAAAATCTAACACTGATCCAGAAGCACATAGACTGGGGAGTTAGGAAAGGCCTATAAAAAACCCAGACATATTTCTGCAACATCTTCTAGCAAGGGGACAGCTTTGACTGCCAGTAAAACTTAAATAGTTTGTCTAAACCTGGAAACTGATCTAGAGCACCTTGAGTTGTGATTTAAAGAGAAGACTAAGTGTTCATGGTTAACTTTTGTTGGCAGAAGAGTCATGCTTAGAGGCCCTCTGCCATTCTATGTTCATGTTGCAGGCTGGCTATTTTAAGGTGTCAGCAAAGTGCCATATAATTTGATCTACAGAAGTTGAGAAATTTTACTTTTACTCCCCATTTTACAGAAATGTTGATAAAAGTTAGAAAATAACAACTAGTTTCTAAAAGCATCTTATATCTCAATTTGTACCTCTATTTGTTCAACTAAAGACATAAAGTTTTACACATTTGTCTCCTGCAATTAGGTGAAGAAAATAGGCAAGCTGAGTTGTATATGACTGGTCTGTCAAGCAGGTTTCTCCATAAAAATTAAAGTATATGCTTAACAACTTACGGTCTGTGTGACTGAAGGCTTTGTATTCAATATAAAACCCTCTGTGGGTGACCAGCTCATCAGAATGGAAGTTGATTACAACAGAATAGCCATATTCTCTGTTTCTGTTGTTTTCTGAAAGAGCTTTACAGTATCTAGCAAGGCAAAAGTGAGAAATATTAATTTCTAACCAAACTGACCTCTACCATTCAGCTATTTGTCCTTTTACTTAATGGTAGGGACTTCAAAAAGCTTTAAGACAATGCAGTGAGGATGAGCTGTATTTTGGTGTTAAAAACAGTCCAGCAGAAGTATTAGAAAGCCTATTTACAAATTTCTCCCACTCCTCAACTTTTTTGGGATTAGCGGACTTTGAAGCAAAATACAGCAAGATGATGAAGGTCAGGATCTACCTTATAAACACAACCTGTTTCAAGCATGCTTGAGTTCAGATTGCCCATTTAGGTTTGCAAACCCAAAAGCTCCACATCCAGGAAGGAATTAAATCATTCTCAGCCAAATCCAACAGCTGTTGCTTGTTTCAATGCGCTCCTTCCAAGAGACACATTTCTCCGAATAGCATTATTTTTAGTGTTAGAGTAACAATTACAGTCACTGAAAAGCAAGCGGTAAAGAAAATGAAACTTCTGATTGCGCAAACTCTTCACCCACATCAAGACCACAGCCAGGAATTTACAGTTCAGCTGCAGCTGCATAAAATCCTGTACTTTTCTACATTATTGCTCTAAAGGGAACGAAAGAAAAAGTAAACACGTGTAAGAAAAAACCAGGATGCCTAAATGTGCAGCACTTCAAAGTGCAAATCAATATGCCAGAAAATAATGTATTTACTCACCTAACTCCATCAATTTCTAACCAGTCTTTATCACATTTACTGGACCCTGGAGACTTCTCCTGAATTTGTATTATAAGGATTTTTATTGAGAGTTTGTAGCCAGGCAATGGTGCCTAAAAATCAAAAGATAAATACCCTGACACACACTCACAAAATAAAAACAGCCTTTGCTTCTAAGATGTTTTACTTATTACGGGATTGAAAGTACTGCATTTCTATTATTAAAATTAGTGCCTCTGAAGAACCAAAAAATTTTGCTAATTTAAACACCTATAGAAGTCTTTTTAGACCCAACTTTGGCTAGACTGTGCCTGATGAAGGAGTGTAAGCCTTCCTGCAGCCAGCACAAAGCACTATATCTGAGGTTCATGCTAGGTTTGTAATGCCACGTGTTCCTGTTCCTGTCCTGCATAGAGGTGAGAGCTTTGTGCTACAAGCTGCATAATTTTCATGGAGTACGTGAAAGGTACTTATCGAGTCACATACATGAAAAGTCTCCTTTACCAGGGAAAGTAAAAAAGTAGTTAAATGTTGAATGGAGCAATAGACCAACACATTGGGCGGTTGCTAGAAATCATGAGCAGATTTTAAGTCTTGCCAAAGGACTTGCTGGAAATTCAGAGGTGAATTTCTGAGCCAGAGACAGTCTTGGCTCTGCAGAATTCAGGGCAATACAGTGCGGTATCCATCATGTGAGGCATGATTTACATGACCATTTTTTCTTTTTGACACAGAAGAAAAGCTCTGGTTATTATTAATTTTCTCTGGCTGCTGGGAGTTGTCATCTTACACATTAATTTGTTTCTGTCACAAATAATGCTCAGACTTCTGGAAGCTGACAATATTTCCCTCCCATAGTTGGCACCTGTACCTATGGCAGGAAAGAAATGTGTGCCTGAGAAGAAGTCAGGTTCAGTGGTCTCACTAAGTTTTTTCTCTGTTTCACCCACATCAAAAGCTATTTCTCCCAGTTTTGGGTCTACGTAAGATAAAGAAAAGTCATCAGTACTCAGAAGAGTTCCCAGCACTTACCCTGATGATCCAGGTGCAGTCAATGTTTGGTGGGTAGTAACTTGGGTAATAAGGGGAACTCAGTGTCCCATTCCAGGAAATATAATGACCACCACATACTAGGAGAGAAATACATCAGCAAGGAACACAGTTACTTCAGCTGGACCGAAGTGCAGAGTCTACTTCACTTGCTAGAACCCTTCTCTAAGTACAGAGTTAGAAGAATGCATTGTGACAGTATTAAACTCACATTTTTCCTGTATTAACTGAAAATCACTTAACTTCCACCTCCCCATCACACTGAATTCTCTGATTTTTTGATCAAATTACAACTAAGGGTAAGTACAAAACACCTCTGACTGAAGTTTTTCTTTTTTAAAAAAGTGTTCTTTCATGGTAAGTGAAGGAAGCAACTAAATGTGAATGCAACAAACCTCCCCTTTCCAATTTACTTCTGACTTTTCTGTAGGTATTTTTAAAATTAAAAAGTAATCAGTAATTCAGTGAGGTGAAACCTGATTAATTTCATGTAAACAAGGAAGTTTTTGTGTCAGTTCTCAGTTTGAAAATTCATGCCATATTTGAACAATATCTTTGGGGTTTTATTTTCTACCAAGGACTCTCCTAGATATCCAGTCCTCAGTGCTTTTGGTTCCCATTAGGTAACATTGTGAATGCAAACATGAACATAACAGAAAATAAGATAATTTTGAAATTAAAAAACTCTTGTGGCAAAACCTGGGCTAAATATTTGAAATGCCCATCCTCAGAACAATAAAGCCATTTTAATTAGTAATGAGCATGAGATAAGTATTTGCATAAACCGAAATGTGGCAGCTTTGGAGTTTATCCTCTGTGACCTGTTCCACACATTACAAAATAGTCACTTGCTTCATTGTCAAAACTCTTTCACTTACACCTTACCAAATAACTGTGGCCTTGTGAAACCCCTTTATCTCTTCTAAAATCAAAACTACAGTTTAGCATTACTCAAAATATTTCACCACACAGCACTCATGTAAAATCCATAATACCCCTTAGGTTTGGAATATACTTCTTAGGTCTGGAACACACTTTTCTTATTCAGTTAACTACACTGAACAATGCTTTCAGAAAAAGAACAAAGGTAAATTAGAAGCATTTGCTCTTGTTTTCCATTTTCTTTAAACACCCATTCTACGATCCATGGATACATTGCCAAAACTGATAAGTGCTGCTCTGTCACCGGGGCTGTCTAGCGTTGCCTAGACAGACAGTGCCTGTCTGTCTGGCTGCTCCGCTGCCACTGCTCAGTGTTACCCATGCAGTAAGAGAACGACTGGCAAGTAAGGCTTGAGTAGTCACCAGGAAGACAAAGTCTCCCAGACCAAAGGATGTTCTCTCTTCTTTGTTCAATTCTCAGTCTTTTGTAAAGCGGATCAGAATGATAATTCCCTGATTTATATGCAAACATTCCCTCCTCCAGATAGGTTCAAGGCAATACCAACTTTTTTAGAGGCAAAACCAGGAATAAGTGTGCTTCCATCAGATGCTTGTTTCTTAACTACGTACTGATTTTAGGAACGGCTTGAAAGTGAGCTTTTAATATGTTGCTTTCTCTTCTTTGGTCCAGTGAGAAGGTAAGCAACATTACATTACTTGATGAAGTTAAACGCAGAACAGAAGGAGTCCAGGCCCCAGGCCCACACCATCTGGAAGGTTATAAAAAAACCGCATTAAAAAATAATCCCCAAACACTTCCCACATTCCTGTCATCTTTGCCGCGAAATCGGGCAGAAGTAACACTGATCTGGGAATCTGTGTTTCAGAAGCATTCCCTTGGCTACCACTTCTCTTTTATTCTTCCACCCAGCTGACAGAGCTTCCCAGCACTGAGGCTTAGTCACTCTGGGTGTACATCACCGTTTTCTTGCTTAACAAGTGCCCCGGAGCTTTCATACCTACAGAAGCATCAGAAAGGCAACGTCAGGTTATGTTACTTCAGTGGTGACAGTGGCACTGAGAACCAGAGGTTGGGACTGAAAAGGCAACAAGTGCCAGTGCAGCAGTGTTGAGCAGCATCTATGCAACAGATAAGCCCAAAACATTTCTAATCTATCCACGTTCAGCCTGGTTTCGTGTCACAAAAGCTATCACACAAAACGTGAAGTCCCATGCTTGGCAACTATTACTTCCTATTGTTCTTTTACTTAAATAATGACTTAATTTATATCCTGAAGCTTGAAAACTCACTTCCACTTGTAGTGTGAGATGCTATTTCTTGCATCTGTAAACTCACTCTTATGCTTACTCCATTTTGCAACCCACATAATATTTTGGACTTTTTTCACTTATTTATAATGTGATGATCCTTGTGGGTCACTTCCAACTCAGAATATTCTGTGATATGTGTGAATCTGTGTTTTAAAAATTTCTAACAGGTTTCTCTTTTTCTATGCACAGCAAGTGAAAGCAATTAAGATTAGACCTCAGAGTAACAGAGTATTTCCATCACGGCTCTGCATGAAGCTCTTTGATGTCACTGAGATCCAGACTGGCAACATTAAAATCAAATTTTTGAACCTTAAATTGAAAGTAGTTGTCTTCTGCTTTAACAGGTTATTCCTTTCACCCATTTGAAGTGAGACACTAGTGAATGAATCTCTGCTGTGCCTCTCCTGCAGACATTATTAAATCCTTTTTATCATAATAGCTGACAAAACATTTATAAAATAACAATTTAAGTCCTCTCCACATTGCCATGTGGAAATATTTCAGCATTTCATCAACCCAGTTGACAGCCTGGCTTATCTTCTCTCTGTACCTTCTGTGACAGCATCAATCAGAACAAAAGAGTTGTCCACGTGAGATGCTTGCTCTCACAGTACACCTCACCCTCTCACCTTGAACATGCTTTAGGATTTGTCACTGAACAGATGTATTGCTGCAGTTTACAGAATCTGGTGAGAATCATTTGAGTCGCCATGTGTGACCCTAGACCTAAACATCAGGGAATAATGGCTACTACAGTTACTGGCTGTCACGGATATTGGACACACTGTTATTATTAGTTCTACTGCATGTGTCTTAAGTATGCTGCTAGGCTGCTTTTGACTCAAGCAGAAAACTAATAGACATATGCAAAACAACACATTTTCTAGGGTGGCAATAAAAGCAACCAAAAAAGTCAGCTTTTTTTGAGGTACCGTCAGGCTTTTAACGTAATTTCAGCCACCAAATTCTGTTTTGGTTCTTTAATAAACCGACGTCAGTGGACATTCTTGAATTTTGTCTTACAGCTTACTGCATCAATGTTCTCTGAATGTGTTACATCAGACACCTGTGTTGGTCTTGCTGTCTTCCAGGTGCTTTCAGGCTCATGGTCAGCTCTGCATTTGTGGTTCCTAAAAAGCTGAGCCAGTGTTAATAATGCACAATGGACTAACAGTCACAGCAATAATCCATTATAAATGGCAGAACAGATGCAGGCCCACATCAGGAACAGGATTCTCCTTGTTAAGCTACAAATCGAGAGTAACTCCTTATAAAAACCTTGTGTCCATTCCATGCCAAAAATGGCAATGTTATGTCTTGTTGCATAGAGAGAAATTAGTCCATTAATAGAGCTGAAGGGGACCACCTACTCAATTAAGTTAAAGCACTCCTAAACAAGTGCATTTCAGATTCCTAGCTGAATCTTCACGCCCAGCTAACTTCTTCCTGAAAGTTCCTAAAAGAAAAAAATTAAATAAAGTTTTCCTCTTGAAATCATCGATCCTCAGGTCCTACAACCTGTTTACTCACTTGGTTGAGGAAGACAGATTCCTTGTGTTCATACATGAAATTTGACTCTGAAAAGTAGGAGCAGTGTAGCCACTCAAATTTTAATATCATCTGAACTCACTTATGCAAATGGACTACACAGTGACTCTGAGGATGGAGCCTTCCATAGACACAACCCCTCTGTTATGAACAGGAATTCACCTGTGACTGGACTGCTATAAAACATATATTTTCTGGAAGTGATAGAATACAATACTTTAAAATAAAGTCATATCTTTTTGCATTGTGAGAGTGATTGTATGAAATCAAACCCATTAAGAATTAGCCATGCTGTAGGATAAACTCCACAGAAATTTGTAACATGTTCCCCAGAGAAGAGGTCATGGCATCAAGCTTGTCAGAATTCAAGGAACATCTGGACAATGCTCTTAGTCAAATGGTTTAGTTTTAGGTAGTCCTTTGAGGAGAAGGGAGTTGGACTTGAAAATCCTTATCAGTCCATTCCAACTTTTTGAGAAGATCTTTTTATTACCCTATACAAGACTTTTAATTAAGTTATATTTCAAATCTCACATTTTATCAATTTGGTACAGTTTCAGAGAGTTTCTGCACAGCTCAGTAAAACATCTTTGCTCTGTGTATCATACCTGGTAATGATCTTGTTCTGCAGTGGAAGGAGGAAATCATACGCTGACAATTGGTGTGATGCACAGCTCTCTGGAGTGACACCATGCAAAGTGATAACCACCAGTCTCACCACATGGTTAGAAGGAACTCGCAGCCTCCATTGATAAAAAGACTTTCTGGGATTCATCAGAGTTAGAGATCTGTTGTTACCTGGCTTGGCATACAGGTCAAAGGATACTGCTACACAAAAGAACGTAGATCAGTGTGGAAAAACTGTTAGATTGAAAGATAAGTTCTTGGGTAAAATTTCAGACAAGGCAGAAACAATCACCTACCCACATTTCTTGACTACTCTAGTCCCTTTTTGCTCTTACGTTTACAGCTCTGTTCCCTTTTCCCCATCAGACTGCATCACCTTCTCCTGCTCTGGCCAAGGAAGTACAAAGCCTCACCATCACCAGCTCATTGCACGTTCCACGAGCAGGAGCTGATTCATCTGCAATTGCTACAATCCCTGCTTCACACCTACTGCTTCCTTTGCCATTTTCTCTTCGTCCTTCTCCGTGCAATGAGAACACTAAGTACATGAAGACAAATCTCGAGATGTGCTTGACATGAAGAAATCGGGCAAAGTGAATTAAAGCTCTACATTATCTGACTGATCATTAACAACATATAACCAAAATTATCTAATCACAAGACAAATTATGTATAAGTTTTTAGAGGTTTTGTTGTTGTTGGTTTTTTTTTTTTTTTAAAGAGATGCTAAAAATAGGAACCACAGCTCACTGCAATTCAGTGGGAACTATTAAATTTCAACCATTCTAGTCAGAATATCAGAATAAAAGCTGTAAGGTATATTCATCCAGCCTTCATTTGAAACACAAGACATGGAGATTCTGTAGTCTGGTTTAGTTCATAAGACCTACAGATATAAGAATAACTGGAAAAATGCCATTTTTCTATCACAGGATTCCTCTCCCCCTCAAAGTGGTATCACTTGGGATTGAAGCATAATTACCTGATTTTAACATCACATCATATTCTGTGGAATCTGAAACTGAAAT
This sequence comes from Cnemophilus loriae, assembly GCA_013397755.1. Classification (NCBI taxonomy): domain Eukaryota; kingdom Metazoa; phylum Chordata; class Aves; order Passeriformes; family Corvidae; genus Cnemophilus; species Cnemophilus loriae. The sequence continues at coordinate 65,164 of VZTF01006007.1, forward strand.
TGAATAATTATCAGCTACACAAGCCAAAGACCCGAACTGGAGAAAGAAAAATAGACAGAATAGGTATTAAATGACAGGTACATTGTTACCAAAAAGCTCCATTGTAACAAGATCAAAATCTTCATCCCCAGAACTGAACAAGTGAGCTGCTTGTTTACTACACATTTCTTTTTGTTCCACTGGGCTTAATCTTTTAAGAGAAGCAACCATATCTTGTGGTGCCCAGAACGTATTCCAGAAGTAAGCTCGCAGCCCAGATTCTCCTTCACTGTGAAAGGGAAAAAATGCATCATAAATACAGTCTAATTACTGTTTTGGACGTGGTTTCCACTGGTCTGTGTTTTTGGCTGGCATAGTTTCATAGCCAGTTGAACTTCTTCTGCCAATAGTTGCTGCTAAACATGGTTACAAAAATTCTTGTTTAACAATTACTTTTGCTATACAGTAGAAATATTTTTGACATAGGTGGCTTAACCAGCTACGCACTGAGACTGAAAACCACACCTTGAAATCCTCCAACAATTTTTATGAAATCGGATGTTACCATGCCTGCTGTATAATTATACACTTTTAAGATCATGTAACAGCTCTAGACACATTGTAATTAATATTTTTTAACGGAAGCTAGCACCATACAACAACACAATTTTACGTCCATACTTTGATACAGCATTTCACACAATTTTTGTTAAAATAAACAATCTTTGAGCATACACCTACAAGTTATTACTTCAGTGATTCCACCACAGTCCTTTTGAAATCGCCTGTGTACTGATCCTTCAGGGTTTGAAAAAGCCACCAGGATCATAGTAACCTGCTGCTCAATACATTTACATCTCTTACCAGGAGCTCAAATAGAGGGTTTTGCCCCAAATTATACATTTAAGGATTTGTTTTCAGAGGTTAAAAAGGAACTTCATTTGAATGGACAAAACCAAAATAAGATTCTGCAAGTGCTGAATTGTTATTTCCAAAATTAAATAGATTAATAGACAACAAAACAACCCATAGACCCAGGAACAATTAATCAGACTTTACTTCTCTTGCCAGTTCTACAGGGCAGGACAGAAATCACACTATTAGCTTAGCTCCTATACTTATGTGCATTTCTGCATTTTTAATTCTCTTACAGAGATGTGCACGTTCTTCCAGATAACTATTTTAAAATGCATGAAAATAAGAGGCAAACTCAGCTGAATATTTCAAATTTCTACCATATGCTGAAACAGCACCTACCTGAAAGCAGCCACTACAGACTTCAAGTAGAACTTTCCCAAGAAGGAAGATTCATATGTTTCCGCCAACTGACAATTAAATAGTGGTAAAAGAAAATGTAACATTGCATTTTAGTACCAATATAATTTCTAATATTATAAAGTGCTTGTCTTTTTCATTCTTTCCTCTTCCTCACTGCCCTCCCCAACATTACAAGCACTGTCCATAATTTTCACAAAATGTATCAAATAAGAATCATAAATTTGCATTAAATTCCACAAAAAAATTGATTTTAAGTCAAATCACATTTCAAGACCATTGAGACAGTTCTTGGTAATTAATAATGAAAAAAGTCTTTATGAATACATTTATATTTTTGTTTCAGTCTTTAAATTTCCAGTATGATCAACTTGTATTGGCTGTGCACAAAGCAGCTTTGAGACACCAGATTAGTTCTTTTGGACTAACAGAGAACAGCTTTGTCTTCAAAACTGCTGTCCACATGTACCTAGGAAACAGTATTGATCTCACAAATAGAAACTCATAAGAAGGACAAGAAGGCAAACACTGTTGTGAGTGATAAGGAAAATAAAACAAAAAAGTGAAGCATTGAATTGGAGGTAAAATTAAAAAGAAAAAGGAAAATGTAGAAGAAAGAGAGTTTGAATAAAGTAAAATAAAACAACACCCACTCTCCTATTTCCTTCAAGACAAGTAATTTGTCCATAACCCTGAAACCTTATTACCTAGAAAATATTGACCTTACTCTAAGACACATAGTCCATCTGTCTAGCTACATTTCTAAACCTGAAAACTGCCAAGGCTTTTGCTAGCTTTAAACTTACTATTTTGAAGGGAAAAAAAAAAAAGGCTAACCAGAGTCCTCTCCTCATTCCCGGTCTGATTCTGTATAAATATTTACAAAATATTGCTCGACTTATGTGGAAACTTACATAATTTTGGATTGTTTTTGCTTGCAGGAGGAATTTCTGTGATGCTGGATCACTGAGGTCATTTGTATAAGTCAAATTAGGAATTTCTGCACTTCCACTGATATAAATAAAGCAAAACGCTGGAGCTGAGAAAAAAAAAAAATAAAAAATTAGCACACCTATTAACGTTACAGAACAAGAGGCTTGCAGAAGTATGTGTTTGTTCTTGGCATTTGCAGGTATTAGCTCTTAAGAGAAACATGCAGTAATAGCCAGAGCACTGAGTCAGTCCCACTGACAGAGTAATGCCCAGCAGGAAAGGAAAGGAAGGAGATAAAGGTTTAGGCAGGCATTTCCACTAGAAAGATTTCATTGTTAAGCTTCCATTTTTTTGCAGTGCTCTCCTCCTGAAGAGGCATGGTTTTAATGGCTATGTGTTGACATTTGGGAAAGTACATAAACAATTTCGGTACCCATTCTGTTTTTAAAAAAAGTGAGGAGAAAATAGACAGATAATTCCTACAGGTTCCTGCAAGAGATAGCACTTATAAGAATGATGGTATTCAGGAGCAGAGACAAAAAAATAATTACAGATAAAAGGCACACTTTCAATATTCTTGTGCAACTACTAACTGCTAATGACTGTGCATTTTGTTGCTTTAGCAAAGACATTAAGGAGAAGGGAAAGTCAGTAGTTTATATACACACATTATGCGCTTAGCTGCCTAGTGCAGAGCTTTTCACAGTGCGAAATATCCATCCCACCCAGACCACGCTGGGGAGTAGCACTTACAGAGTGAGTAGTGCAGGACTAGCATGATTACTGTAACTATTAGAGAAAGTGTAGGTAATACTCCTAGAAGACATCTCCTCCAGAAACACAACTTCATCCATTTGAAGACACGATACTTTTGGCACAAGCCTTCTTGGTAGGACAGGCAGTAGCAAACACGCGGACTTTCCTAGAGAAAGACCATGGAAGGCATCAGTCAGTAAGACGAAAGAGAGGAGCTATTTTATCACATTTTGGTGTATTTACTCTCTTAGTTTTAGAGATTGAAATTGAGGTAAGATCTTTCATGTTATCAGCTACGTCACACATTAAACCCGCATCTCTTTTGGCTATTTCCTTCTTGTACGCATTTCAAGCTGTGAAAGCGTGGGGGGGAATTGTTATCACTTTAATTAAGAGCAATTTATGAAGAACAGGGGTCAATGCACACAAGAGTGGGCAGAGATAATTTATTTACTGTGCTCCTACTACAAAGCTTAGCTGGTGGCTCTTACCTGCCCTGCAGCCCGTTCGGCGTCCGGAGCTGGAATGCTGTACACAGAAATCTGGCCAGAGGGAAAAGCCTGCAGCATGGTACCGTGACAAATGTCTTTTGATGAACCCAGCAACAACCCCCTAAATGAACCTTGTTTCTTAAACGTAACTCAGAATAGGTGCTCTCCCCACCGCACACACCGGGCTTCTCTTATTTCATCTTTGCCATACTGCCTGAAGCTGGAGCCAGCTGATCTGCAGTCAGAGAAGGTGGGCAGGAAAAGTTACTATCACTGTAACTCTTTGTTTTCCTAACTGGCTAAGTAGGATATGGATCCCATCATTTGAATCCCACATTCTTTCAGAAATGCAAGAGTAGGGAAATCATTTATGACACAATGCAAAGGACATGCAACCAATTTACAGATAAAAGGCAATATAAATGAGGAAACTTCTAATAAACACCCCATGGAATCCACAGAAATATCCATAAGAGAGGAGAAATGCTTAGTTCCACATATCACCTTAGTTTTCCACCTTCATGATGGTACCACAGAATAAATGTGAAAAGTAAATTGCAAATCAATTTATGTTCACATTTCCTGCTTGAAAGGAAAAGCAGCTTTAAGTCAGCGAACCAAAAAGTTCAGCATATTCTGCATGTAAAATAAGAAAATCGAGGATGTGTGTGGGGAAATAACATATTTGATACATGTTGAGAGAGAGAGAGAGCACAAAGAACAAAACCTAGAAAAGCAAAACAGGATGAAGAAATTTCAGCCCCAGAAAAATAAAACAAAGGGAACAAGCAAATCCCAACACAGTTCACACGGAGATTGCAAAAGGGATTAATTGGAAGGCAATCCTTGCAGCTCAGAAAGTCAAACTACAGCTGCAGACAGATGGCTTTGTTCAAGTCCTCTTTTTTTCAACAGCCTGTCTCCCCTACACACACAACTTGCTGACTGATACTTTGCCTCTTCCTTCATGGAAAAGAGAAAAAAACAGAAAAAAGCCTAGAGGAAACAAACCCACTTTTGCATAAAAATTGTATCAGGACCTTTCAGAAATGTCAGTTTTGTTTGGGCAAGGACAAGATCATTGCAATAACACACATCACCATGTTTGTTCATCTTGTTAAGGTTGCCTGAAGCTCAGGAATTCAAATTTTTAGGTGGATGAGCTTGAATACAAAGAAGTGAAAGCAGGAAATAAAAGAGTTAGTAGCCCTAAATCGTGCAGTTAATTAAAATGAAAGCTGGAGAAGGAACAAGCATGCAACAAATCACCACTTTTAGCAGCAGAATTTCTGATCTTCAAAAATTAGGGCCCTAAGGATTTGAAAGGATTGAGCTCACTTTTTGCAATGTCTCCTCTCCTTTTCTCCCTGTCAGCTGTTCTTGGTGGAGGAGGCAGGGAAAGTAGCATTTGCCAGACCAGAGTGCAAACAGCTCATTGCTACTTCACAGTTACTTCAGTATTGGCTGTACACATCTCAGAAGAAATGACGAGTAAGCCTCAAGCTCTCTGTTTACACGATCAATTGTGTCTTCAGCTTCCTGACAGATGATTGCACTTGCACTTAGCTAGTACCTTGAAAATGAAATTTATTATTGCACCTCCCCCCGTGTCTCCAGACATGTGCATGGAACAACCACCACAAGGAACAGCCTCCTCCTGTTTCACCAAAGCTTGAAACAATGGTATTTATTAACCCCATATGTGAATTCCAGATTCAGCAAGAGACATGCAAAGAAATTCCACCACTGAACAGTTCTTCCAAATATGATTTTAATGAAGATATCCGGGACATGTTTTATTCCAAGAAAACAGTTTTCAAGTTACAAGACTGAAGGCACATATTTGTGTATCCATGGTGCAAAATTTGACACTCTTGTGTAGACACCTGGGAAATTTGGTCTTCCACATCCATAACCCCAGCTCACAATGCCAGTCAAAAACCATTTTCCATCTCCATTGCTTTGACATGACAGTGGTCCACCAGAATCACCCTAAAAATGATGTATCAAGTTATATGTGTTTACAACATGAATTATAAAAACTGGGGAAAAATCCACAGGAGATATTTTGTGTAATTCCAGTGATTATATTTTCTTATTCACATAGTTCAAACAATTGATAGGGTTTTCTTTCAAGTAGATGGCGTTACATAGTTTTACCAAAGTTTGCTCTTTCACAAGAGAGAAGGTAATTCTCACTCCTTAAAGACACTAATAAAGATATTACTTTGCATGGACTACATTTGAAATTCAGAATTTTTTTCTAGCCTCAAACTTACAGCTAAACCCCAAATCTGCTAGTTAACATGTATGTACATTAATGGGTTACACACTAAAACTAAAAAATAGTAAGCTTTTTTAAAATATTAAAAAAGAAAAGAAGATAAATAATAACAAATAAAGTATTTTATAACTGTATGACTTCTCTCAAATTAGAGGTAAATGGAAACAGATGGAATCCCTCAATTTTTTTGTCTTTGGGGCTTTTCTTGGTTTTTTTTTTTTTTAAGAAGGAAAAAGAGCCTAAGCACTGACCTGTAGTAGATACTAGTCAGCATATAATGTTTAGGGGCCCATAATGTCTTTGTAATTAGAGCAGTTAAAATGAAGTCTGTTCTAGACTTCAAAATTTAATACAGGATGTGATAATGCTGTAATATAGGACAAAGCAACTAGGACTCTTTCTTTACAGGGTGTTCTTGTAGAAATACATTGGCAGAGCTTCAGGTATAAACCCATTTGCCACCATTTGGGGAAAATTCCTTGGACCAAGCTTATACTTCCCTGCAAGGCTCTGCTATACACACAGCATCTCTGAAAAAGACACCCGGTGGCAAATTAAACTTTACAAAAACATTGGGTGCAAGAAACAACTTCCAAAAGCAAAAGGCGAATTTGGCAAAATTCAGATGTTTTGCAAGAGAAGTGCCTTCTTTCTAGATAGATATCTTTTTAGAGCTAGAAAACTGTTTTGCCTTCACTTTATAGGTTGTTGGGATATGCGGGTTGGAAGGGACCTCTTCCAAGGTGCTTAGGTGGCACCCACTCATCAAAGTAGGATTATCTTGAATTGCCTCAAAAAAGGTTAAGAATTTAGAAGACCTTTTTTTCCTTCCATGAAAAATATGATTTTACATTTAGAGAGTAAAACTTGCAAGTGTTTTCTTTCATTCCTAGGACAAAAGAAAAGTGGAACACCAGAACTTTTCACAAAACAGGAATACCATAATTTGATTAGCTCTAACAACTGCCAGACACAGACACAAATCATTCGCCCTTAAAAAAATGCAGCCAAAATGATGCCTTTCCTTGGCTATATCTTGAGTGGCCACAAACAAACAAATTCTCCAGTTACTGAAAATGATACTTAATATCAGTGGTCTCCATAACCTCTAAAAAACAGCTGGTGCATCATACCCCCTCAGCCATTGTAGTCTCACTCACTTTTATGTAGATCAATGAAAGCTAGAACATCTTGAAGATTCCAGATCTCCACCATAAAAAAATGGTTTTACTACTATTTCAGCAGTAAATTTACTACTGTTTTAGCACTAAATATGTATGGTTTATATAAGTTCAATATAATACAATATGGCATATAAGATCTGTAATATTAAGTGTCATATAGATATATATAGTGTATCTATGTGGTTTTACTACTATTCACTAGAAGTAAATTCAGCACTTTACATTTATCATCTTTCAGCTTTTCCAGATCAGAAATATCCTACAGTTGCAAATTTATGCCTAATTATCTGCATCTCATCATACAGTCCTGTAGTTCTAAGATGGAAGTGAGGGATCCTGAAAAGACACAAGCTAGTTTCTCAGTTTTTTCTTCACCTGAGAGCCTATTATGCCAAAAATTGCCTGATTTCAACTTGTTACTGGGACTTGCAATTTGACTGGCTCTTGACCTGCAGCTGAAACTTAGTGATGTTACTCTTGCACATAAAGCAGCAGAACTCTGAAATTACCCACAGAAGAGATTTACTGACAGACAATTCTTACACTGCTCTTTTTCAGAACTGAAGCATATTGACCACAAAGTGGTCTGCCAGTCAACTCTTACACCTCATCATGCAACAATGAAAGACAAGGTAAGCTCTATGCAAAGTGTGCTGAGATACATACTTTACACCCATCTCTTTTCCCAGACGATACCCCAGCACAAAACATCCTAGCTGTGATAATCCCGTATGTGGAATGACATAATGTCTGGTCAATAATTTCTACCTCTGCTTTCTGAAGAACTGCTGAACCTTCATCATCTAGAAAACAAATCCAGAGCAGGGTGATTCAACAGAGCTTAGCATTTTACTCATCTATTGAAATACAAAACAAGGAGTCTTCAGAAAATATCCACAGATACTTTTGACCATCAAGTTATTCCAGATTCCAAACAGCTAACTGCAACAGAGCAGAAAGCCTCTTCTAACTATCAGGCAACTGAGTAATGTAATCTGGGTCCTTCAGACACACCAAATACAACGACATAATCACTAGGATTGGCCAAAAAGTTTTCTCTTTGTTTTTTTCAAAAGGTCTCAAGACGTCTTAATTGCTGTCTTTTATTTCAAAAAGGAAACAGAATGTTACAAAGATATTTAGATCATCACATGAGAGATTTTCAGTGAGGGCAGTATATCTGAAGGAGCCAAATTCAAGAATAAGATTTTGAGTCAGATTTTCATAATGCGAATTTTGGCAGCCTAAAGAACCGATTTCCTAATCTGGTTCTTTCTGTCTGAAAGATTTGGTAAAACACCTCTTTTTTTATAAGATATATACTTTAATAATAACTGAATAATAAGTTTCCCCTCCTTTCAATACAGCAGGCCCAATCTCATCACCAGACGATCCTTTCAAAATCTGGTTATAGCCAAAAAACCTTCACCCACATATTCAAATATGCAAGTGCTGGTTTACATCATGAGACTTTGTTTTAGGGTTTGATAAAGCTGGTATGTAATAAAGTATACTTTGAAGTTAAAAGACTGATTTGGCACTTGTATTGTAGAAGCTGACAAAAGGAATAGAGGGAAACAGGAAAAAATACACTCCCACGTTTTGGTTTTTTTGAGGCATTACATTTATCTTTCAAATAACCAGCTTTTTAATTTAGCATACGACCAACCAGCAGCCCAAAGAGAGAAACCACATCATGTGTCCCACACCTCCAAGGGGAACAGAGGGGAAAAACAACACCTGTATTTTGGAGTAAGTGTAGCTCCCTACACTAACAACACAGTACGGAAGACATTCAGATCCATGGGACCAGCAGCCAATTTTCCTGAGCATACAAAGCACACTCCCCCAGCTGTGAAGGCTCCTGGGAACAAAATTAGCTCAATGGAAGGGATAAAACTCACCTGCTTCCTGCTTTTGGCCCCAACCTGTTATCCAGCACTTGTCCCCGCTGCGGGCTTTATGGGAAGAGGGAGGCAGGCAGATGGGCTGGATGAGGTGGCTCATGGTGTCCGGCCACGGCGTGCTCAGCTGCAGCAGCGCGATGTCGTAGTCGTAGTTCCTGCTGTTGTAGTACTCATGGACTATGATCCGCCTCACCGCAGACACAAACTTGGCACGGCCTTGCATTTGCATGCCCAGGTGGGCACGCCATGCTCTGGGGTCAGCCAGCCTGGGTGGGAGCAAACAAAGAAGTCGTTTCTTAAAAAAGTACCTCAAAACACCCACTGACAGCAGGGCTGGGGAAAGTGGAGCATAGCACCTCCAATGCAGCTCAAACTCTGGAACCTAAAGGCACTTGTGGATTCTGGCCAAGTTTGGGACAGAGTTAGAGAGACAACTGCTTACTTGCTCCCTTGAAAGCAGTGGGCTGCAGACACAAGCCATTCTTTCGATATCACTGATGCTCCACAGTAAGCAGCTCCCACAAAATGAAGGCTGACCTGCCAGGGCCATTCACCTTCCTCAGTGTTTGAGCCACCTACAATCCGAGAGATGAGATTGCTGATCTTGCTACTGCCACAACCTGCAAGGGATATTTCAGGTTATAATCCCCATCTACAGTACTTTCCTTTAAGGAGGGGGCTTCCCACACAGGGCATGAAGGAATATTGCACTTTGAAATATTTTGAAATCCATTTCGTTCCCCTGCTATAACTGCAAAACTCTCTTCAGCTACTCTATAAATCAAAAAAGAGGTGACTCCATAAAAAGGCACTAGTCTGGAAATTTTACTAAGTCCCTTTTCTAGCTCTGCTACAGAAATCAGCACCTAAGTATTTCTTGTATCAGAAGTGTCAAAGGATCCATTGATTTAATAAGCATCACAATGAATATATACAAATAGGCAAACCCTCATCTCTTTTTGATACTGCCAACCCCGACCTGAAAGGAGACCATCAACAAAGAAGTTCAACATCATCAGAACACTTATTTCTTGCCAAAACAATGTGAATGATACAAGAAAAATGTACGTAGGGATTGGACATTTATGTGAGAAACAAGGTGGTACAATCATTATTTTGTATGGAAATGACCGACAGTCTGACAATGTTGTATATTACTAACAGGTGAAGAAGTCATGTCTCATCAGCACAAAAATCTGAACTCTTAATTTGAAAAGCAAGGAAGAAAGAGTCTCATGTAGAGTCTCATGACCATCGCTAGTGCCCCCACATAAAGTTTCTGCTCAGGAGTTTTAGTCCCACACTCACACACACAGGTGTTAATATTTCTGGATCCTTTCCTGAACACATCCAAAAAGCTGAATGCAGCTTTAATGTTTCCAAATAAAAATATGCATATGGCTAGTCTCTTCTCCACGCTAAACAACCCCAGCTCTCTCAGCCTGTCTTCATAGGAGAGGTGCTCCAGCCCTCAGATATCTTCATGAACCTACTTTGGATTTGTTCCAACACATCCATGTTATGTAATATACCTGAGATAATTTAGTTTAAGCAACTAATCCTAATCCCGCTTTTATTGCTACTGCAGTGACAATCATCTGTTTGCTTTACAGCAAAACAAACTGAAAAGGTTGTACAGAGGTTACTTTAGGAAGATTTAAGGCTAGAACCTAACTTGATACTATAAAGTATTGGGGTCTTCACTGTCTGGAAGAGTCAGTGAAGTGAAAAGTTTGTGGTTTTTTTCTTACTGCAGCAGTACCACTGCTGAAGTCCAAATACAGTCCGACTTCAACAAAGTGCTTGGCATTGCTGCAGACAACAAAAGTGCTGCCTCACCAGATAACCAAGTTCACTCTGTGATTAACCCTGCTGCCCTAATCCCTAGCATAGCTGCAATAAGCAGTACAGCTCTCTAAGGCTCCCCATAACTGGATGCCCACCCTCCCGCAAGAACTTGGCAAATTCTGCAACCAGATCTGAAGTAAACTGATAGCTGATCATTACCCTACTATCACAGAGAGAATGCAATAAAAATTCAGTACCTGCGGCATGACTTGTACCCACTCCAAAACAGGAAGAAATAAAGGTCTTTATTGTGTAAAAAGTTGAAAGTTCAGAAAGATGAGTATTTGAGAGGAACTTACTGCAGCTGCTTTCATCACTTCCATCAACACAGTCCACAGTCCCATCACACTTTGCATATTGTTTCCTAATGCAAATGTTATTCCTGCACTTGAATGTGTGGTTGGTGCAGGGAACACCTGAAACAGTTGTCAAGAAAAAAACCAAAACAACCATTGGCTCATCTTAGCACACGAAGACATGTCTGCACAGACAGAAGATGTACAGATATTAATAGATAGGAAGTAACATGACAAAAAAGCACTTTGGCTGGGATGGCTTGAACCAACCTCTAAACAGAATAAACTATTCAAATAGAACTGTCTCTGTACTTGGGTGTGCATTTACTTGGCCAAGTCCAAATGAAGATTTCCTCCCATCCTTTTCCACAGCACTAACAAACACAGACATAGTAGTGAAAATCAGATGTAGAGTATAAGGGTAGCCACAGAAAACATCCAGTACTCTGGAAAGAAGCTCTCCTTTGTATTTCCGTATTCAATGTGAAATGAAGGACTGCAGTGAAAGCAGCCTTATTAATTGTACTGAGTAAAACTGCAACCTCCAAACTCGGCATTTTCCTGTTTCCCCATAGCTTGCAATTAATAAGGCCACTCAAACCCAATCTATTTTTCTTGTCAACACACAGAAGTATCCTGTAATCATTTACACAGACTGTCTTGTCAGAGGGGTCAAAAAAGTTTTCTTTAGAAAAGTAAATTGCAGCACTTTTCAGCTGTGCTTCCTTTCATATGTCACAGCACCCATTTATTCTAAAAAGCTCAAGAAAGCTCTGATTCAAAACTTTCATTTGCCTAATGCTAAATTTATAGCTTCCACTAACCTTATAACCCTGAAAACTGCTACAGAGAAACCATCATTTTTATAGTTATTTTACAGGTGGTAAAACAGATCCAGGAATTAATTTGCACAGATTATGCTGTAAAGAGATAAAATCTCAGATTCAAGCTTTAAATCCCTAGATCCTCACTGAGCACCTGAAGTACTTAATTCTTCTGCCAGTATTTTGCAGAAACAGATGTTCATGAGCTTATTAAAAAGAAATAGTTTAAAATCAGTAATGGCTTGTTTCTAAGCGTATCAGAAAAACTGAATGGAATTATACAGCCCAAGTGATATTTGACAGTGCTTCTTAACCCTTTGAATGCAGCATCCAGAATTCAAGTCAGGAATAGACAGATGATAAAAGAGAGAAAAAAAGTTATTCAGAAGAGCAGCCTTACTGTGGGTGCAGTTCTGCTCATCTTTTCCATTCTCACAATCACTTATTCCATTGCAGACAAGCAAGTTGTCCTGTATTGCGAAGCTGGAGTTACAGTTCCACTCAGGGGCAACTTTAAAAACATAAGCCAAATCAGGTACAGAAGCATTCCTGTAAATGCTAACACATCCCTTTCTGACTATATCTGGATACCACATTCATTCCTTCACAGCAGCATACAAGGATGGGAATCAGTGCCACATTATGCATGGAGAAAATAGAGCACAAAGGAGTTCAGTGAGCTCCCCAGGTGGAGATGTTCAGTATCACTCTCATCTACTCTATGAACCCCCCACAAAAATAACTCATCTCAAAATGGAGCAGAACTTTATTAATAATTGCCAGCTTTTATCACATGAGGAAAAACTAAAATATAGCCTACTACAGCTATTATTGCACATCCAAATTTCTTCCTTGTGCTCTCCAGTGCCATACCTTCTTCATTCTTGCTTTTGTTCCTTGCCAATTAACTACAAATTAAGCACTCAAGAGACTGATAGATAGTCTGTACCCAGATGTACAAAGGAAGCTGAAAACATCTTTTGTTATCTCCATCAAAAAATTTCGCCTTGTTTCAGCTGCCTTCTAAGACTACAGAATACATTCACTGTGCTTTCCAGTCAAGATCTCTTATAAGTAAATACAAACCACAAGAGAGTTCATCACTTTCATCGAAGCAGTTGTTTATGCCATCACAGCGCTGCATCTGCTGGATGCATAAGCCAGTAGAACACTTGAAATGTCCAGGTGGACATGCTGGAGGTTAAAAAAGAGAAAAAAAACAAAACAAAAACTCAAGCAACCAAACTTAAAAATTTCCTTTTCACAAATATTGCCAGCTTGTTTCAATTTACAGGCACTAAGCTGCTCCAAGGAACGATAAAGTTGATCTAAATTTAATAGTCTGTATACATTGCCAGCACTTAAACTGAATTCAAATGCTGAAAACTGGGATTTAAAGAGGAAAAAATGTCTCTAAAGTTCTGATTCATCTGTTCCTGGGATATGTACCACAGGCTCTCTAGGGCTGGACCAAATCAGCCAGTGTTTTATGGTACAACACAAGACTGCTTAGAATGCCATCTCCATTTTAAAGGACAGTCTCACTTCCAATAACCAAAATTTGCAGCACTTTGCAACTTTGGTAATTAACCTGCATTGAGGTGGTGTATGAACTACATAATTCTGCCTTATAAACTAAAATAATCAAATTACTCCTCTTTGTACATACTCTACATATATACACTGAATAAAGTTCCTCTAATGTGACAAGTAACTATGTCTAGAAACCACTGCTCCTCTAGTACTTTAACAAGAATATGTAAGACTAACACAGGTGAAAAAGTACCAGTAAACAAGTTGTCTGTTTCGAGACTGGAAAAAACTCCAGGTCTCAGAGTTTATCAATTTTTTGAGCTGTTTTCTCAGCTCAGATTTCAGATTTGCACACAATATATATAAATATATGGAAACACTGAAATAAGCAGTTGGTTATTTGGTACTCTTTTCATTACCCGGAAGTCTTATAGCAATAGAAACTTTGCAAACAAAACGTTGCAGATGAAAACAAACAGGAACAGCAGATTTCAACTGACTGCACCACGGTCACAGCCATGCAGGAAGATTTGAGGACTGTGCAGAAGAGAACAGTGTGCACGCAGGAAACCAGAGCATGCTGCACTTGCCCATAAACCTTAGATGCACAGCCTAGAAAAGGTTCTTTGTTTGCTAGGCATCTGACTTAGTAAGATTAGAAAAGAAAATGAACTGAAACCCAACAGGTAATTTCCTGCATAAACTTAATTACGTCCTACTAGACCCAAAAAAATGCTACTTCACAGGTCTGAAACGGAAAGAAGGGTTGAAAAAGATAAAATCATCTTACGCTGGCCGATGTTATAGCTGCCATACTCCACCAGCAGGGGCTTCTCGGAGACCTTCGAACTGCACTGAAGCTCCACACTGGCAGCAGAACTTGTAATGTGGAAGACTGTTTGGTGATCAACGTAGTAACCACAGTACCTAAAAGTGTTCAGGCGAATTCTAGAGCATCCTTCACATGAAAATTGCCTTACATACAATTTAAATGTCGACACCACAGAAATTCAGAAATACAGTCAGCTGCCATACTTTAATTAAGAACCAAAACCAAAAATATTTCTTGGTAGTCACCCAGCCATCATCCACCATTAACATTGTGGAAATTTACTTTTGAATGTCACGCATTCAAGTAAATAGTCCTAAAAATAATGCCTTGGATGCACATCTACTTTAAGTTGCTATTTTGGTAAAGAGGTTCCTCGGACTTCTGCCTAGGTGCCACTTGATTCAGAGAAATCTAAATGGTCTCTGATGCCAGCAAACATTTAATCCATCCATTGTTAAAGAATTTCTAATGTTCCTTTCATCAAATATGCCAATCTCTAGGCGGGAGGTGGGGGTGGGCAACAAAAAACCTACATTATAAAAAAAGCAAAGAAAAACAAACAAACCCCGAAGCAAAAAAAATCCACAACCAAAGCCTCTTTGACAAGGGAAAGGTTGCTGGATCATTATTTAAAAAATAGAGACAGTTTTAAATGTAGTAAACCAGTGAACATCAACAACACAGGTTGTTCTAGAAGTGGAAATAGAGACCCTCTCCTCTGTTCAACAAAAATGCCTCAAAAATGCAGCACTTGTAAGAAGAACATCTGGCTTTAATATTCCTGGCGAAACCAAAGTACGTATGAATCTTAAATACATTTAGGAGCACAGGCAGCTGCATTGATTTTCAGGAGACTTGGCACACACTCTTGTTTGACAGGAGTACAAGGTCATTCGCTGAGAACAGAACAAACGCAAAGAACAAAAGAAAAAAAAAATGGATTGTTGCATTGTTAAATGGACTAGTGAACTATTAACCAGAGGTAAATATTTCCCTTGTGCATTTTTCCACATCAAGCATTGCACCAGGACTACTCTTCACGTCAATGAATGGAGAAAAATTGGTCAGTGATTTCCACATGAACAGATGTTGCCTCAATGTCCTGAGCATCCCAGTGAAGTCTGCCACGGGGAATGGACACACTCATTCATATGTTTTCATGTGTGCTTTATTTCACCCTACTAAAATGAAACATCCTGTTAACAGATCTAGAAGATTCTGTTCCAGCAATGTGAAAAATAAAGGAAGGAAATGATTTAAAAAAACAAGACTCCTCTTTGACATCCTGAAAGCACGTGCAAAAAACCCAGTTAATTTTACAGCTTTTACTATAGGAAAATTAATTGTTAAAGAAGCCCCAAACAAAGAAACAAGCAAACAAACAAACCCTCAAAACCCAAAAGAAACTCCAACAAACAACCCACCAAAAAAACCATCAAACAGCAACAAAAAACCACAAAAAAAAACCCTTCAAAAAAACCCCCACTGTCTTGGGTTACAATGTAAGGTGTAATCAAAAGCACATATTCTACTACCAGCTTACATGAGCTGTTAAAATGGGAGGAGCAGTGCCCTCTATCTTCTCCATGACTCATCCCTGATAACTCCCTTTGGGGAAGCAGCCACCACTCTGAGGGGGCCATCTCTGCTAATGGACCATCAAGGACTCCTCAGAATGACTCACAGAATTACATCATCCCATTGTGAGATGTCCCGCCCTGGAGGAGGAACCAAACATCCTACCTGGATATAATCTGAGGCTTGGAACTCCATGGTAACACTATCCACTGGATTCCAAGAGGACAAGAGCTAAATAACCACCAACGGGTCTCCAGAGAAGGACCAGACCTCTCCATAGGATCATTGCTTTGACAAGACTATATCCATCCCCCAATGGGACTGCAGCCACCTTTTAATCAGACTGCTACTGCCACCCCGACCAATGGGGTGTCAGGTCGTATTCTGACTTTGTTTCTTTAAGCCAGTGGTTCTGTACTATTGCCTTGATTTTAATTTTCCTATTGAATTGTAGTTCTGACTTGGAATCTCTCGCAAAATATTTGTGTGGAGTTAATTCCTCCCACTGGTTTGCCTTCAAACCAGTACATCCGCCCACCAAATCTATCAGGGTTAAGAGTGAAGACTTCCTACAACAGGAAGTCTAATTGTCACTAACTTTAGCGTTTGTCACCAGTGCTCCCACCCTAAAACAGCCTGTCGAAGTGCACAGCAAAATGCCGTCTAACGATCTGATTCTCTTCAATTAGCCCACAAACATTTTCTACATTTCTCCTTCTGTCAACGACTTAGACAATCTTCCTTCCAACAAACCCTAGCACCATTAAAAAAAAAAAAGTTGCAGGCTGCGCTGACCCCTTCTCAGACAAATAAAACAAACTCATCACACCAAAAGCAGAGGAAATTGCTGCCTATGTGTGGAAAAGCTGAAACAGGTACATCTATACATAGTGAGAAATGCCATATGCTCATGGGATTTGTAAAACAAAGCTACAGGCCCTCAGGAGCCTTTTGCTGGTGTTCTACTGGTCATGTGTCCAAGGCAAATGGAGGTTGCAAAGCACCATCTGTAACTCTGCACCATTGCTCCAGGGAGAAACTGATTAAGGGGATCCTGTCCCATATGTTGGAGAAGTGAGTGGGATAGTTTTTCAGGGGATGAGCAGATACATGCATGCTGTAGCAGAAACAATGGGATGTTGCACCAACAGTTTTAAGACAAATAAAGCACCTCTGTGTTCACATAAACCTCTGGTGGTCTGCTCACAAGAGGATCATTGGTATTCCTGCCTCTGAGAATTTCAGCAAAAGCAGTTTATCAGCTGTAACTTCTTTGACTAGACAGTGGAGCGCTGTATGTCCACTGGAAGAAAGACAAGGAAGAACTGCACGGTTGTGTTCAGTGTCTCTGGTTAGATAAAACTGTCCCTAGAGGTCTGAAGAAACCTTGTCTGCACCACCTGCTTGGTCCCAGTGTTTACCAGTATCAGTATCCCAAAGGTTCTTAACCATTTTTACCTAGGATAACAGAATAAGCATCCTATAAGCTGCAATTGCAAGAAGCTGAAAGATGGGGGTCCCCTGTCCCCCCCAGCCCCCTCATTTCATTAACAATTAAAATTTAGGAAAAAAAAAGAAAATAAAAGATCACTATGTTTCATGCTTTAAGTAATATTTTTTCCCCTTCAAAAGTAAACATAGAAAAAAAAATTCAGAAGTTCAAAAGCCTTATCTTCAGTGAAAAAGACACTCTTCCAAAGGAAAGCTTGTCTTGGTCTACTACTATAACCAGCAGCTTGCAACAGAAAGAAGGAGCATGCATTCTTGTGCAGTACTTCAAAAGTAACTCTAAGTGCACTTCTAAGAATCACACCATGGACATTTGATTCTCTGGAATGCATAACTGGCAGGTTTGTCAAAAAGCTGCTCAGATTCTTACAGGATTCTCTGTCAGAGAATTCTTCACTATAAACCTATTATCATTTTTTCTTCCAGATTTTGCCTTTATTTGTTTTTTATCTCAGCCATTTCAGATATCACAAATCTTTCCATTTCTGTCATAAAAAGAACACCAAAAACCCCACAAACACACTAAGTGTGTTGTGGTTCGGCTGGTGTTTTCATGGGCTCATCCAGTCCATCAACCAATTCCCATCAAGGCACAACTGTAGGAGCTTCAAACTGAATTTTCTCGCTATAAATACAACATGCTGCTGAAGAACAGATGAAGTTTTTTATTCTCTCTGTAAATGTTTCATGTGCACTCTTAAGGGCCTAACTGACTTAGTTTCAGTAGTGAGTTCAGAATCTTACTGAGGTTTCCATTTGAACGAAGTTTAAGAAAAAAAATCTGCTATTTTAAATCTAGCCTTGCCTCATCATCCAGCATTCCAAAGATTACTTCAAAATTGAGGAAAGAATGGGTGGACGAGGTGCTGGGAAAGCAGTAGTATCTTAATAAAAACCCAGCAGCAATATTTTAATAAAAAACACTTCAGAAATACAGTGGTTCCTTGAAAGCCACTTTGTTTCTCTTTCAAGAGCCTGTGACTGGAATGAGGAAGTAGTTACAGTTCTATTCCCAATCATCTCATTGCAATGGCTTTCACCAAGAAGTTAATTAGATTTGCTGTCCTCTTGAGCAATCATAGAATTAAGTTACACTTACACTTAAAAGGGCTTTAAACAGACCTTGTTTAATGGCCCCAGAAAGCACAGAATTATTTTAGGGTTCACAGGACATCAATCTTCATCCAACTCTTCCCATTTCTCTCTCTCCAGAGAGTACCAAAGACTCTTGTCTTCATCTTTCTGGTATTTTTCAGTAGAAAATAGATATATATATGTATCTATATATCTATATATAAATTTATAAGGATTTTTACATCATCAGTTAAAAGGAAAGAATGGTAGGACACCCCAGTGAATTACTTCTATCCTTGTGGAAGCTCTCCGAGTGAGCTGCAGTAGTAATGGGAAGGTTTATTTTGGTACCATTACATTAATAATCCATGCAGAGTACTTACATGCGTTCATTAATTTTCCACCACCCTCGCTCACAGCCTTTAATATTCTTCTCACTAATGGTATAGTTATGAAACTTCAGAGCTATACCAAGGCTCTTCTGTGGAGTCTGTTGTGAGCAAGAAAGACAGTGCAAGCAGTCTTCTTTTTCTTTTTGTGGGCATAGAACACAAAAGTCTATAAACTTATTTCAGCAATTATGGAGCTTGGCGATGCCACACTCTGGGAGCTGTGCTGGCTTCACCAGCTCAACAGCCAGCACTTTACACACTTGCCAGCTATTCAGCCCTGAGCAAAAGCAAGATTTGGCACAGTCCCACCACAGCTGCAGGCTTTCTCCACCTCTAGCCAATAGCCTTCTCATCTTCAGAGAGCCACTGGCCTAGAAAGCAGCTTTTGTATCAAGTTCAAAGCACTTGAACACATCCAAATGTACTTGTGTAGGGACACAGATCCCCAGCGGATTTTTAGAGTTAAGATACTGCCTGGAATACTTGTGTCACATTTGTAATGCTAGGAGTTACTTCTACCACAATATCACAGTCTTCTGCTAGCATCTGCTCAGCCATGCATTATTTCGTATTTTACAAAACATTTCTAAACCCAGCAAAATCACGAGTGTTCATACTTCATTGGAAATTCCTTTCATAAAAGGAACAGAACCTTTTTTGCAAGACAAGGCAGTGTTCATTTAAAAACAACAGCTGATTCTGGGCAAAAATCCAGAAATGAAAATTACTTTTCTCCTCTCTTACAGAAACTATAACTTGGGAAATGAGTGAAGTTTCAACACTGTACAAAAATACAGGATTGAAAATGAAACTGGTTTGAGCAATAAACCTTTCTATCAGAAATCCAGGGTGAACTGAAGACCTTAAATTTAGCCCCCCAAAAATTGCCTTATCATTCTAGAAGAGGAAGAAGCTGTAAGTCATGGCTAGCTGGAATGAATTTATATTGCTGTGATTCACTGTGGGCAGGCATTAGCTTAAAAAGTCATGAGTAACATAAGCAGAAAGATGGGTAAACAGTGGACCTCATCATATCCATTGCTCGATTCTTTAGAGGGGAATACACCGAAGGGCAAACCCTAAGTCAAACACTTTATTTTTGCAGCACTAATAAGGAAACACTCATGTCAGAGAAAACAAAACTACTTTAAAACAATGTCAACTTTCAGCAATTTGTTTTTGGGAGAGTACCTGATAAGATGCAGAAAAAGGATACCAAATAAAATAAAAAAAAAACCAATCTATGGGATTGTGCTGATAGGTCAGACCATTCTGAAGACAAATTAAATGTATTAGACATATGAACAGATATCAAAGAAGTGGCAGTAATAACCAGGTTAGAGGAGTTTTTTTGAACATGATTTTCATACAAATTTCTGGGGGTGGGAAGAGAGGAATTAAAAACAGTCAAGTCTTACATTGCCTGCCATGAAGTAATTATGCTGGCTAAACATCAAAACTAATCTTAGCTCTTCACTATTGTAACAGGACAGCTCAGGAACTAAGTTCTCTTCCTTAAAAATAAGTGCACAGAAAGAGAAAAAATAAAAAACTGCTACAAAACACCTGAGCACAGCCAGCTATTCAGCAATGCCATTTCTATAAACCACTGCATGTGTGAGGCAGGTTGCTCCCAGCTCAATCACTTCTGCTTTACTTAACCTCTATATGCCCAAAACACACAGCAGTGCCTAAGAGAGAAAGAATCATGTTACCTGGAAGTTCCATGCACACAGGCATTTTGGAGGATAATAGCTTGGGTAATAGGGACTTGTGATTCTCCCTTCATAGCCAGTTTTCTCTTTTGTAACTATTGCTTCTCCACACCCTAAGGAAATAAAAATAAAAAGAGGTAAAATTTGGCAAACCTTGATATACTTTCAGTAAAGCTATTCAGTAGGTTAAAGCATCCAAATTTATCACAAGTCTGTCACTGCAAAGCTGGGCAGGTAAGGAATTATATTTAGCCGGATTCAAGTTGTAAAAAGAGACCCTTCCCAATCATGCACACAGAAGACAAAGGCTGTAAAGATCCAGGGATGAGTGCTGGGCTTTGCAGGACCAGAAGAACACATTGTAAAATTTATCTGTGTTATTTCACTGAAGTTTTGCAAACAAGGACATCAATACATCCACACTGCAGTACTAGAAATCGACCTCTAGTCTTAGAATGCAGCCAGTTAGAAGTGAAATGGACAACATACTAAACTAATCAGCCTCCTGGAAACCAAAACTTTCATGTATGACTGCTCAACGGATTTACAGAATCCATTAAGGACAGACTCACACATGCAGAGAAACGAACAAAGAAAACCTAGACCTGAACTTAAAGAAACAAGCAAACGAACCAACCCACAACCCACACAGAACTGCACTGGAAGTGAACTTACTATGGANAACATCAATACATCCGCACTGCAGTACTACACAGCGACCTCCAGTCTTAGAATGCAGCCAGTTGTCCGAGACTTGAACTTAAAGAAACAAACAAACCAACCAACCAACCAACCAACCCATAACCCACACAGAACTTCACTGGAAGTGAACTTACTATGGAGAGTTTATCATATGCTTTTATGACAGTATACTAATGCTTAATTATTGTAAACATGAAAAGTCTGCAGCATCTTTTTGAGCAGCTTGAATTTCCTTGCATTGATTTGTGTGAGATTCTTCTCCTTGTGCCACTAGCATGATATTCCTTGTACTATTTGTGATTATGATCTAACCACTTCTTAAAGATTAAAGCAATAAAGTCATGGACTCGATGCACAAACGTTACCGACTCTTTTGTGTTCCTGAGGAGGCAGGGACCGACAGAAAATGCAGACAAAGCAACTTTACTTTCTGAAAGCAGTTTTTTTTTACTTTCTGAAGCTTTACTTTCTGAAAGCAGTTTTTAGTGAAGACATCCTTCCACCTTTACCATGATCCCGGAGTCCCGAGGCAGAAGGGAGGCCACTGCTATACCTGAAATAACAGCCCCATCTACTGGCACATTGCAGTCCTCGCCAGCTGAGCTCAGGGCTGCTTTCAGCCTTTTGCCTTCCTACTTCACAACTAGTCTGATCATGTTACATTACTCAATAGGAAGGCACACAGTAATGCAGAGGAGATGATGGGGAGACAGGCACCCGTAAAAAGAAGAAACTCAGACACCGGAATAATTTATCCATAGTCAGAAACGTGACAGCCACTTCAGGACCTTAGAAGAAACAATACAATAAACACACTTCCAAACACAGAACAAACCTACTTTCTTGTGTAATGACCTCAAAATAGCCATGGAATTCCTTCTGCTCCTTTACTTGTGCTGCCTTAAATATTACCAGCATGAGACTATTTGTGGACACAAGTGACACCAATGAATCAGCTGGTTCACAAGCTCTGAGGGGGAAGAAAAGAGCAAATACATAAGCAATCGCTTAAAAAGCAAAAAGCTTAACACACTGCTCTCACTCTATGCATAAATTTTCCACTGGTTCAGACCTTACCTACTTCAAAGTCCAGTCAAATCTCCATGCTCTTAAACACAAAAGTACCTGTTACAAGGCCAATTAGAAACCCAATACGGGAAATTCTTCTTACAAAAAAAGGAAAGAAATTGCAAACATGAAAATGAATATAGAATGCTTCACTCTATGAGATAATGACTTTCAGCCTTCACTCCCAGTAAAAATGAATGAAGCCAATATTAACGAAAAGCTGGAAGAAAGAGAAATCTTATTTTATTAGACCAACAGTTTTATCTTCTTGCTGGGGAGTGGGAAAGACAAGAAAGTTATTCTTCAAGTCAGAAATTAAAAACCTGAGGCAACCAAGTAGTCTCATTAAACCAAAATATGTTACTTTCCATATGCATTACGTAGCAGACATCTTCAGTCCTCCACAGATACCAACATGTAAGTGAACGCCATCTGCTGTTTCACAGACAAGTCAGTGGAGATACAGATTAGTAGAGGACAGCTCTCAAAAAGGACTGAAAAGCCAATGCTTTGGTTTTCAGGCTTATATACAGACTGAAGTGCCAGAGAAAAGTGTTTCAGGGGTGAAAACACTGAGCTTTTGTCTGCTTTATGGAGGTGCTGTCTTTTCTTTTTGATTTACAGAGTCCTATGCAATTAATTATCAGGGATTTTGAAGAAAAAGTCCCTAAACAAGCATAATGGATCATTAAAGAGAGAGAAGAAAAAGAAAAACGTCCACATCCCTCAACCTATCACAGCTTCGACTCGAGATTTTTATAGCCCTCTAAACAAATAGAGCAGAGAAAAAAAGCACTGAACTAGTGAGTGCCAGTAAGTGAAAATCACGAGACTTAGTTTCAGAACTTCAGTCTTTATCTGAAAAGCACTAATCTTCACACAGAATAGTTTGCTTAAGGGAGGAAATTTTGACATTCTCTTTCAGTTAGCATCTGTTTCCTGATAAGAAACAGAAAATTTTGCCCAGTAATGTGTGAATTTTTCATATTTCTGTAGCTAGGTGAAGATGCACTCCAGTTGAAAAAAAGAGAAAAAATTGAAGAAAATTTTCCCTTTTATTAGCAAGATAACTTATCCAAGAAATTTTAAATTGTCAGGTGTTATGTGAGTAATACATGAAGATCAGAGCAATTTTAACAAAACCAAACTAACCAAAAAATGCAGATGACAGGTCTTGTCATCTTGCAGATGACAGAAAAAACAAAAAGTTGTCAATTAATTCTCAATAGAAATGTATACTCACTGGTACAGCATCTTATCTTTGATTGGCATCAGAGAGTCATAAATGGTGAGCGAGTCAGTGATGCAGTTATCTGCTTCAATCTGAAGGGATACTATTGAAAGGCGGATAAGGTGGCCCACAGATGCAATAAGCTTAAAATAGCAGATTGTTCCCTCTGAGGTAGCTCGTGTATCCAGAGGAAAGTGCTTGTGCAGTCGGTCAGCATAGAGATCATACATGCAATTTGTTCCTGTGAAAATGTTACATTTTCAACACTGGATGCAATCACTCCAAAACTCCTAAATCCACATGGCATTAAAACAAGAAATCCTAAAACTTGTGTTAAACTAAAGCGAAATATGAAAACTTACCTGACTTGGAAAACGAAGTAATAACAGAATCATAGAGTGGTTTGGGTTGTAAGAGATCATCTAGTTCCAAACTCTCTGCCATGAGGGGGATACCTTCCACACGACCAGGTTGCCCAGAGCCCCATCCAACACAGCCTTGAACACTTCCAAGGTGTGTCTACAGCTTTTCTGGGCAGCCACCCCCACAGTAAAGAATTTCTTCCTACCCTAAACCCAAACCTATCCTTTTTCAGCTTGAATCCATTCCCCCATAACCTTGTGAAGAGTCCCTCTCCAGCTTTCTGTGCCACTCACTGTTTTCATCTTAGTTACAACTCTGTGGTCAAAAAACAGCCTATTCATATAAAGTACAGAGCATGGCCAAAAGTGCTGTAATCCAGTTCTTGCAGGGTACTTGCACTAAAGCAGTGCCATTTTCTACAATTTGCAGTTAAAGTCCTGAGGAGTCTCTAGAGGGTAAATTACTTAAATAATCCTTCACTGGGAGATACTCATCTACTTTCAAAGCATAAATGAACTGCTTGCCCCTATGGATATCAGGATATTTATAATACATAAAACAAAATCAAAGCAAAAATTCAGCTGCATGTCTGTATTCCCCCAGCTTTTTTATTGATCAAATGTCAAGGTTCTCAATGTTTTATCATGACATGAGCTAGAAGTGCTAGCAACAAATTCAGATTCACCAAGTCCTTCAGTTTGGAAGGGATGTTAGGATGTTTCTTGCTCAACATCCTGTTCAAAGCAGGATCAAAACCAATTCAGACCAGGACTTTGTTCTGCCCAGTCTTGAAAATTTTTTGCAGCATTAGAAATCACCGTTAGAAATGGAAATACTGTGAAATACAAATTATGCAACCTATCCTACACAACATTTATTTTAAGAAGGGTAAAAATTTGTGTCATAATTTAGACAAGGATAAGAAGAATATGACTTGCATCCAATTTTCCAATTAAGCCAAAACAACTGTGATTTCCAAATAAAATATATTGAGGTCTTTATTTCAATTCAATATTGCAGCTCGCAGTCAGCAAAAAGCTTAGGGAATTTTTGTTTGGTCATATCTAAAATTCTTAACATAGCTCTTCGAAAGGTGAGAACAAAGGAAAATGCAAATTAGGGGGAATAAGATACAAAATAAATATTTGCATTAATTTCTGCTTATTGCAAACATAAGTGTCTGAAATAGTTACCATCATGGAACACCAATTAGAGCACTGTGGAAGTTTACTACCAATTGCTGACTCAGAGTAAATGTTGACCTTTTGACCAGTAGTTAATCAAGACAGGAAGTGGCATGCTTTGTCCAACTTCCACTTCTTAATTACAGTCTTGAAACTAATGTTATGAATGTTTACGAACAATCAGTAAAGGTCACATTCCATTCAAATGAATTACAGTTACAGCTATTTAAAACTTTAGGTAATTGTTCTTCCTTCTTCCTTGTTCTTATCTCTTCCGAATCACATTCTTTTTATAATAGTTATTTGTGCTTATTTAGTCACCCTTAGCAGAGCCAACTTTGATCATAATCTCTAAAATTATGTGACTACCATTATTTCTAGTAAGTAATTAATAACAGGATGAGCTCGATGCTGCTATGGAGCACAGCACAGAGAATTCAGAGCTGACTCTAGAACTACAAGTAGTTCAAGCATGCTGGTTTGAAACCAAAGCTGGATGAAGTCTTTACCCAAGCAAACTCTGCACAACCAGATATTACGGCAATACAAGAACCTCATATCAGCTGAATGTCCACAAGTCCCTTCTCCAGCATCATTCTTCAACAAATCTGCGCTCCAGTCTGTGCCTGAACCAACGACTAGGTGCATCTCCATGACCAAAGTTAACTCCACTGCTCTGAAAATACAGCCTGCTGATGCTCATTCCTTTTGTGCTGCTGCATGATCACTTTCACCTCTGCATCACATTCCATAGTCCTAAATGGACACAGCCAAAGAACCCCAGCAGATAAAATTACACCAGTATAAGATTCTCAGCTACTGTGGCCATCCATGTTTATCCCCAGAAACTTCATTACATACCCACTCCATGCCTCCCACAGATACCAGCTGACACCTGTGGGTGCCTATACAAAGTCTCTGAAAGATGTCTAGAATATGGCAGGTCATCCTTCTCCCCTCATGTGAAAGATACCATGTAAGTCCTAAAAAAGCCTTAGCAACAATATTTGTGTTCTGCTCTCCTTAATTTCTTCTGTTTCAGGGGCTGCATTCTGGAATACACTGGAACCAAGTTTTGACTGTGTTAATTCCTCCATCCTGGAACACTGAACTGGGAAATGAAATTGCTATGCAAGTAAACACCAATACACAAAGCTCTTTTATAGAAATATAATGCATGTAATGAGATGCAATAGAAGCCCATATTGTTACGCTTTGCAGTTTAAGTCAGGAGGCTTTCAACAAGTGAATGCTGTAGCTAACTCGACTTGAGTTTTGAGAAAATATGGGCTGTTAGCAATCTAAACATTGCAAACCCTGGCCCATGCTGTGTGACCTGAAGTCTGCCTGTGGACCTCAGAACTAGGAGAGCTTGACTTGGCTGAGTGGCCAAAGTAGTTGCTGGATTCTGAAAAAAATATGCAAGCTAAAACCTTTGCAAGGTAACAGAAGTGAAAATCACAGATAGAAGTGCAACAAAATGTCTGAGGAAAGAAAAATACTAACATGGAAGGCTATAAAGCCCTAGAAAAACTGAAACAGTGCAACTTCTCAAGATCAAGAGTCAGTGTGTGTCAAGGAGCAAGGGAGGCCAACACATCCCCAGCTGCTTGGTAACTGCTGGCACAACAGAGTCTTAGCGGGTGTCTGCATCAGAGGTGATTAGCACACCACTGCTCAGCCTAGTAGCACATTTTTCTAGGTACCTACCCCACGCACTAGTGAAGGTAGATATACTGTACTTTTGACCTGCTTGTTCAGTGCTTTGCACACTGGCAGAGAACCCTTCTGGGAGGTTTTCAACATGAAACCATGCAGGTGTGCAAATAGTGTCTCCCACAACCCTGGCAAAACTCAACTGCCTAAACTAATTACTGTTAGGGCATTCATTCAAAAGAATAACTCCCCGTTACCCTTGGAGAAAAGGGAGTTAAGGAGGATAAAGGATGGACAAAAGCATTGCTCTTGTTCAGCATATTACATTCATTACTGTCCAGTTGAGAAAAGGTTAATTTGCTGGTCAACACAATGAATAACAAACACCTGCTTTAGCTGGCTTCCTACTATGTCACCAAGTACATCTAAAACATTTACCAAGCAGATTAAAGGTAGATAGTTTCCGTATTTGTTACATGCAAGATTCCTGGTCATTCTTTCAGTAAGTCAGGACTTAAACGCCAAGGCTGAATTTAGCCCTCTTAAATTAACACTGAACAATATCTTTAAGTCCAAGTCGTGAACTAAAAGCTTTGTTCTCCACCTCTGCTCTGCAGGAAGCTGCCAGAAGGGTAAATTACCTGTTCCCGTTGTTGACCAATAATCTGACCGAAGACCTGCTGCATAGAAAAAGAGTTGTGTGAGTCTTCTTGTTTGCCTGAAATCCAGAATTCAGGGTTTAAATCAATCACACCTCAGTCCTAACACTGAACACACAGGACAAAACATTTCCCTTAATGAGGAGGGTTGCCACCTCAGCCTCCTTCATTTCTGAAAAATCTGCAAGCAGCTTTGGAGGCAAGGCAAGAAGAGACTGCATGGCAATTAAGCAGTCAAAGTCAATTGAAGGACTGAGACAGAGGTACTCAGGAGGTCATTTTCTCATCCTTGGCCACAAAGTCTCTCTCAGCTTTCAGTATGACAGAATTTTTCTGTCTGATGTGCTCAGAATGGAAAATCATTAAACATTTTGCAGCTAAATGCGTTAAACAGATGCTTGAATAACACATTGTGAATTTGTTCCCCAGACAGGAATGGCACAGGAGTTATTTAACAAATGGGCATCTTTATGATCTGTTTTTGAATCTTTAATAAAGGAGTGATAAGAGTCTCATTTTCAATGAACAGGCTAAAGTTTGATCCATGTGATCCACCTTAACCCTTCATCTTTTTATACTTTTAAAATCACAGACTAACCCAAATTTGCCTACAAGGTATCCACCTTACCTCCTGACTATGAATATAAGCACTCCCAATACAGAAAGTTTTGCAATCACTGTTTACAAGGACAATTTGTACCTTGATTTGAGCTCAAATTTAGTTTTTATTTTCCTTCTCACTTTTTCTTTTCTCTGTTAAAATTTTAGTATTAGAAGCTAGAGATGTAGGATCAAGTTTTTAGTTTATTTATAGAATTTGCTACTCCAAGGTAAAAACATTTGCTTAATCAAGTGTTTCCTCAAGGACATGGGTATGTTCTAGTACTAACCACTTAGGACAATGGAATCCATGTCGACTGCAAGGCCCTGAAGACTTCCCACCGAAGTCCGGTTAATGATACTCGTCTGAATGGAATCCTTCAAAATGGCAGCCACACAATCCTCACACAGCACTTGCCCTTTTGCCTGTGGTACCACAAATACGATCCAGAAATGAATAAGAAGGCCTCCATTGTTGTTGTTACTGAAATAAAGAGCTCGGATTATGATCCTGTTGGAAGTTCTCTGAAGACTAGACTCTTAGCCCAAGCTTCCAAAGTACAACTTCAGAAGCGTATGGCTCATTTCCATATTTTATAATTACTTTAACCCACTGAATGTATATTTTCCCCTTAAAAAAACAAACACTCTTCACATCCAGTTGGGGATATTCAGTAGGCTGATTTCCTGAGGGCTCCTAACTTTTGAGATTTATGGAAATCACATTGTCTACACATGAATTAGAGCTGGACTATTTCCTAAAGATCAAAACAGAAATAGTAGAACAGAAACAGTAGAATTATCATCTCCAGAAAAGCAGAGCTCTGCATTGGTATGCATCTCACCCTGCACTGTGTGCTGCAGTACATAAGAAATGATTCCTAGACTATTTATGTAACACATTAGAGGCCATTCATGATCTAACTAACCTCTACCTCCTTAGTGGGGAGAAAGACCTTTAAACCAAACACAGCCTAGAAACCTCCAGTTTCTGAACCAAAACTGTATTTGGTTCAAGAGGATTGAAATAACTAGACTTCTATCATTAGCTGCAAATTAGAGTAAGAATACTTTATTGCATAAAGATTTCCTGCTTCTTCTGTAAGTACAAAATAGTTTTATTCCAATAACATTACTTACAAAATACGTGCAGTTTAGTCAATAACACAGGCTTGTGCTCCAATAGCATGTTTAAGTGCTTAAACTTCTGCATGAGCCAAAATATCACCAAACCTCTTTATTGACATTATTTCTGTTCATCTTGCATTGTATTCCTGGCAGACAAGGAACTGTTTATATGACTTTAGTTTGCCCTTACTTTTGTTAAGTGAATTGGTATAGGTTATAAACCTATTTCACTATCAGTTCAAGTACATACCAAAGACATCGAATCATAACCATTAAAAATCAGCTTGTTTTGTGGGCTTATTACATTATACACTGCCCAGCAGAAAAGCAATTACATCAACCGCAGTTTTACCTGACTTCTGAGACGGTGGACTGCTTATAAAACTTGGAGAAAGAAGAAGTTGTGTAGACCAAGTTCATCTGAAAGAGAATGTATAGATTTAGCATTCTACATTAATCAGTCACACCTAGAGATGCTATATGCCTAGGCTTTCCTAGGAACAACCTGTTTTCCACAAAGATTACGCAACACTTCCAGACATACATCAGTCAAGGTAGGCAGAGCAGGAGATGAACAGACCAGCTCTTCAATGGACCCATAACAAATCCAATATTCCCAGGAAACATCAAATCTTCTGCCCATGGCCAGCTGGCATATACAGTAATGCTTTTTCCATACAAATGAATTTTGAAAAAGGTGCACATTCTTCACCCAGAAAATCCCAAACACAGAGGGCTTCCCTATCCTGATGCTAAAACTTAAGGCCAAACTTCAAGAAATGTGCACACACTCATAACATTTTTTGTGTTGTTACTAAGGTGCAGTGAACAGCACATATCAGAGCTTTTCCCACAGAATCACAAGAAGACTGAGATAGGAAAGGGCCTCTGGAGAGCATCTAGTCCAATCCCACTGCTCAAAGCAGGGTCAACTACACCACGTTGCTCAGGGCCATTTCCCGTTGATTACCTTCAAGAATGGAGACTCCACATCTTCCCTGGATGAGAACCCCAGTGCTTGATTCCCCTCATGGGTAAAGAATTCTTTTTTTAATGTTTCCATGGAATTTCTTGCACTTTGATTCGTTTGTGTTTATTTTTTTCATCAACAGCTTAGTATTAACATACTTCTTTCCAGTACACACAATGTAAAACATGTGGAGAGGCAAAATCTCTGCCTGTTCCCTGTCAAAGGACTGTCTTTGGGCAAAGCAAGCTCCTGATTCTCCCCGTTGCTGGGCTGTGATAATACCAGTGTGACAATAACCTTCCTCTCCCCCTCCTGTTCAAAGCCACAAGGTGGCATGTACCTCAAGCTGTTCAGACCTCACTCTGCTGATTTATGGTTAAAACTAATGCCCAAAGGACTATAACACAGAATATTTCAAAGGCTGTAAAAATCACATCCATATTAATCCCTAATTTTCATTGTTTGAAATAGGAAGTTTGAACAATAATTTTAAGGGCAAGGTGGGTAGAGCTCAGTCTTTTCCCAGATTAAGGTACAAGGGATTTCACGTATTACTGTTACTATCAAATGGAAAGAACCCATCTTGAGAGGTTATTCTACTACCACTTGGGTTCTCTGGGCCAGCAGCCATGAACAAAAGGGTTTTGAGGAGAACAACAAACAAAATCTTAAATCCCTGACTTCCCTACTAACAATTTTAGTCAATAGTTAAGGTTGCCACAAAGCCCAGTTTCAGCAATGCAAAATCCCTTGGTGAGTTCAGGCAAAGTTCACAGATAAAAAATAAATCCCAAGTAATGTTCAAGTAGGAGGTGGTGACACTGGGAGCTCAACACCTTCTGTGTGTCACCTCTCTCCACTGTGTATGACAAGGGCAGGATGCTCTGAGACAAGAGCAAGACACAGGGATCACAGGACATTAGAGCTGCTCCATGGAGAGCAGGGAAAGGCGATGCCCTGCACTGGTTATCTGAAATAACTTTAATATGCAGGACTTGGAAAGAGCTGGAGAACAGGAACATTAGTTCACATTGTAAGATGATAAAAACTTAGTAATTATTGAAAAATTTCTTGCTTGTTTTTGTTTTTGTTTAGCAGTTTTCATACAGTCGCTTGAATCCTTATATGGACAGTACCGCAGTTGCTGGCAATAATGTATTTTTGCTCCCTACAGCAGATGTCTTTAAAGTCAAATGCCCTTTTAACCAAGATTCCCATCCCTTTCTTCCCACTGCAGAGCAGCTATTGATCCAGAGCTCTATTTCTGCTTTGACTGATATAACCTATTTGTGAAGAATAATGGTCTTTAGAATACCTAGTATCAGAAGGAAATGTAAATGTAAATATGTTTGTGATCCCTAAGATAATTATAGATGCTTTAAGGCAGAAGATACCAGTGTAAATGCAAAAGATTTCATCCGTTTGATGTTTCAAAAATGGCAACTGAGTTTAAGAACTTTTGTAGAATTTTATTCATAGATCATGATTTATGGGGGAAAGTATGTAAAATTTTAAGTCAAATATAAAAAACAAACAGACCCGTTCAAAACCCAGTTTGTGATCAACAAGCTGAAAGCATTCAGTTCCTTCATACCTCCAGAGAGCCACCCTTTGCACATAATCCTCCGGGGGGGAGGGGTGGAAGAGCACCACAGCAGCCTCAATGGCTCCTGAACATCACTCGTTCACAGATTTGGTCTTTTTTGCTAACCAAGCAGCCCATCCATCTTACCACGTGCTGCACAGTCTGTGCCATAGAGAGGAATTCCTTTGACTCTTTCTGCCTATATTCTGGAAGAAACTCTATGTTGGCAACACGAAACAGTCCAACAAAATACAGTGCATCTTTGTTTTCTGCCTGAACTGCAAGAAACAAAGAAGACAGTTAGACTTTTTTTTTTTTTTAAATAACAATGAAGGTTTTTTATTAAATTGGAAACCAAATTAATCTATTTGGGCTAATCTACTTCCTAGTTTGAAACAACTACCCAAACCAAAGAACACTACACTTTTATAGGCAAACTGTTCTAGATGAGTACCAAATTATGGTTAATTGAGCTCCTGTTCCCTACACACAAGATAAGAGACCACCGTACAAATCAGCCAGCATAACTGAAGGCAGTATCAACATTCGGATTCTGGAGCATCCCTAAGGAATCTTAGGCAGGATTAGCATCAGGGGTCTAAAGAGGAAAACATAGCTTTTAATACTTAATTACACACATATTTTACTGCCCTTTTACTTCCTTAAATCTACTCTGAAAAATAAAGGACTTACCTGAACTTCAGAAGGCCAAGAAACACAGTGGAAGGCAAAATTGCTGAGGAATCAAGCTCATAAAAACTTGTCAGGTCTGTGCAAATCAGCTTGCACATAAAAATGTTTTGCATAACGCTGAGATAAAGTCACACTCCCTAAAGCCAGCAGATATGCCCAGTTTTCTAATTACTTGTTAAGTCTTAGCAAAGACAAAAGTTTTTCAGACCCCATTTAAAAATGTCCATGTTTATTTTAGAAACAGCCTTCAGGACAACTGAGATCCTAAAGTCATCTGAAAGTACTATTAGCAATAATGATGTGGGGTTGGCACGAGCTTTCAGCAACTCACCAACGAAGAGCCACAGTAATGTCCAGGTTACAACTCCTAAAATGAATAGAATGAGGGTAAAGAGAATTATTTTGTTTTGAAAATTCCATAGCAACTTATCTTTTTTCTTCAATTTGTCATGCTTTCTCCTTGCCAGAATCCTCTTTGCCAACTTGTCTTCTGCAGATACCATTTGGACTGAAATGCTGGCTGCCTAAAATAAGGTGAAAGACAACAAAAATCGTGGAATGTTTCTAGTAGGAAGTGACTGACCAACAAGTCTCAACCAATTCATTCCTCAGAGAAAAGTCTCCACTTCCTTCAGGATGTGGAGTAGTGGCTATGGACAGGCTCCTCCTGCATATCTAGCTCCCTCTGAGAAGTTACCTCCAGTGAACAGGAGAGCACAGCATAGGTCTTGCTGAGATGGGACCTGCACAAAATCATCACACGGATATCCACACACTTGACAGTTTATTTTGAACTACAGTCCCAAATTTTCTAAAGCTAGATCCAAAATACGTCCTGACAACCTCATCTAGGTACAAAAGACTACATGACCATTTCTATATTTGCAGGAGTAGCTTCCACTTCCTGTAAGCTATCCACAACTTGTCTGTTCTAGAAAGTCCATTTGTATCAGACACCACCACCACCCCTCAGGCATTTTCACCTGCAGAAGATAATCAACACATCTAAGGGGACAAATAATATTTACCAGTTGCTGCAGGCACAACAAGAGCTGCCTGAACAAGTCTCTGGCACTTTATAAAATTCTCTCTAAGGGTATCTCCTGTCACAGCCAAATGGTTTTTTGTGAGATCAGCTAGAGGTTCAATCACATTTCTCAAGCCAATTCATTGTCTTATCTCTGCAGAGTTTAGCTGGCAAATTCCTGGACCACTCAGAGTATTACTGACCAAGTGCACTGGATATGAATGCAGTTTTAGCTGTTATACCCAGCTGCACCAGAATTAAATTACAAGGAAAAACAAAAACCAAAATCCCCACAACAAAACCCCAACAAACCAAAACCCACCACGCATTTCCTCCTTACGTAACAATTATAACACAGGTTAGATAATATTGCTACATAAACAAGCAACATTCAGGAAAAATACTCTAAAAACATGTTGATGCTGGTGAGAGGGAAGCTCTCAGGGAGAGGCCTTAGGAAGCTCTGGGTTGTCCATGTCTGGAGGTGTTGACAAATACCAGTCAGCAAGCTGCAGCAAGGGTTTTAGTGCACAGTTTTCTGTGAAGCACAAAACAGTCTTCGACAAAACTATGTGGCTCAGGAGCTCATATATTTGAGGATTAAACTGAACTTTATCATTTTAAAGATGAACACCAAGACAAATAGGTCTTTTTCCTTGTTTTTGGAACAGCTTGATTCATTTCAAGGGCATCTTCAAAGCGGGTCTAAGCAGTGACAATCAAAAAGCTCTGACAATGACCAGCGCTAACTGGTCTATGATTTGCTCAAGATGCTGACAGCCTCACTCCGAGGGACAAACTCCTGTCCTATCAGCTACCCCCTTCTGTGCCCACACAAAAATACACTGAGCAATTCACAATCACACTAGAAGAGACACACTAAACAGCAGAGCCCCTGACTTGGGCAGATCTAGCTGCTCCTTGTGCTCAATAGGCCCTTTTTAGCCTCTGCAAAGCTAGGGCAGGTAGATCAAGAGGAGAAAGGGTGCAACAAGATGCTCACCTATTTACCAGCACTGCATTGTTTGAAGCCTCTCAGAAGGTACCCCGCAAAGAGCGTGTGGCCTGTTGTAGACTAAAATGTGTGGACACAACAGTCATTTTTCATCCCTACTAATTATATTACACTTGATGAGAAAGAAGGTCATGAAAGTCAGGAAGTAACTGGCTGAGAATTTCACTCCTGAGTTTTCATTGTGGGATGCCAAGTTTAATACAGTGGCTACAAAAGCTCAGTGCTGATGCAGCTTGACACGCAGGAAAAGACAAGCACAACTGCCAGTCATTTGCAGAAGTGGTGTTGTGAAATAACCTGCAGTAAGTGCTTGTTTCCTCTCGCTCAACAGTCGGAGACCCCTATCTGTGTTTTGGGCCTATCAGGATAAGAGAGATGCTGGTAATCCAGAGTGATTCCAGGGGAACAGAGGTACGGAGCTGGAGGATATGATGTACAGCAAAAAGCTGAGAGCCTTAGGGTTGTTCAGCAGGAGACAAGAAGGCAAAGACAGTGTGAGTAAATCTAATTACAGATTTCCGTATCTGAAGTGGGCTATGGAGAAGACAGAGACACACTTTTCTCACTGGTGCACAATGAAGAGAGAGCCACAATGATCACATACAGCAGCAGGGGACATTCCAGCTAGACTGGGGGAGGGGGAAGAACGCATTTCACCACAAGGGCCATGCACCTGAGCCATGTCCAGAGAGGCCAGGGAACCTCCGCGCCTGGAGTTATTCAGCTCAGGGGATCAATGTTCCAAGAAATCTGTTTTGGTTCTGATGTTAGCTCTGTTCTTAGAAAAAATTAAAAACCTGCAGAAGTCTCCACCAACACATTTTTTGGTATGTTTCTCCGATATTATGCACTAGTAATACTATCAAGAAGAGACCTCTGTGTCTCCTCAGAGGGAGCATACAAAACATCCCCACAAATATCCTGCTGGTCCCATAGTCAAATACAACAGATAGCAATCTTTGATCTCAGAGTGGAGGATGTTCAAAGAGGAGAAGAAAACTTGGTAATAAGTAATAACAGGTAGACTTAAAAGACTAATTTCCTCAAAAAAAACCACAACCCAAATCTTTAAACACAGAATTGGAAGACTTCAGATTCATTACTTATATCTAGGTAATTAACTGCACTTGTTTTGTGTGTTCTCCACTTGATTTACCCATCTTCTGTATTTTTTACAAACCTTATTGAGTCTCTTTAAGGATGAAAACCAAATTGCCTGTTTGTTGGTTTAAAGCTCTGCATTGTCACAAAGTTTCTTTGCACACGCAGGTGTTCGGTAGGCCAGCTTGAGGCCGCTCAAACATTGCTGAGTTCTGACATCTGAAATTTTGGTCACTTTCATCAAGATTCCCACAGTAATATTCTATATTAAAGTTTTCCCATGTAACTCCCTTTTGTGGCTCTAGACCTAAACAGACAGATTTATTACTAAAAATAAAATCCTGTCAAGTATTGTTAAAAATTACTCAAAATTGACATCACTGGATATATAAGCGGGCACTTGAAACAACTGACGTCTTCATTGCATCTACCGTAATCCTCATCTTATTTTTTATTAAAAAAGCAGTTCATGTATCAAGTTTTCCATGACAAAGTTCTCTGTTAAATGGGATTCATAGGAATATTGAATGCTGTGCGCTACATTATCAATATTTCCGTATGTTTTATTAATTTACCATAAACATTTTATAGAAAGGAAAACAACAGTGAAGTTAAGCTGCTCCCTTACCTCAATATGGGCCATAATTCTCAATTCAGCTTTCCTCTCTACTGCAACTTAGTTTTTGTATTCTAGAATTGGTTTCCAGCTAAAGTTGCAATTTGACTACCACCATATACTAAATTATTTAATTATTTTGTCATGAGTTAGCAACAATCCCCTTCTCTGTCTTCTCTGGGAAAACACTCTGCCTCCTTTAATGCTGCCTTTCTTGCCTAGAAGTTAACTTCTTTTTGGAAAAACATGCTGCATGACACCAATATAAGCTTTTATGTTGTCACACTGACATGTCCATTATTTCAACTGTCTGAAAATACATATTATTAGCAATCCAGAGATAAACAAACACATGTTGACATTTTCAGACTGAGCTATAAAACAGAAAATTATACCAAATTTAACCATCATGTTAAGTTTAATATTTGAGAATTAGATCACAAGAGATCTGATAGTGTCAAGAAATACAGAAAATCACAAATGTTTAAGTCACCTACTTACACTTACTTCATCTTCAGGTTTAACTGTTGGTGGATCATTCTTTTCATCCGTTTCAGCAGAATTCATTTTGTGACTTGTCCAAGCTGAGAAAGAGCCTTGCACCTTTTCTCAGGCACCCCTTCTGCTTGCAAAGCTGAAGACAGCTAATTGCAATGTCCCAGACCAAAA
The DNA here is from genome assembly GCA_013397755.1 of Cnemophilus loriae. NCBI lineage: Eukaryota > Metazoa > Chordata > Aves > Passeriformes > Corvidae > Cnemophilus > Cnemophilus loriae. Next base: position 101,841 of record VZTF01006007.1, read on the forward strand.
GAGGCATCAATTTACTTTGATGAGTTTCCAATTGTAATCTCATCTGCCCTACTGCACCTCTGCAAATGTTAGAAGACTGCTATCATGTAACATTAGACTTCAAATTCAGACTGGATAAAATAGGCTTTTCATGGTCTTTATAAAGCTGAAATATTAAAGCACAAAATTGCAGGGCTAAAATCTATACATCACTGATCCTTATGGGTCCCTTTCAATTCGGCATATTCTATGATTCTGTGAAAATGTCACAAAATTAGTTACATGAACAAGAAAAGTAGCAAGTAAAATGTAAAAGTGAGAGCAAAAACACGCTAACACAAGGAAAATAAATGTAAGCACCTTAAGTAAGGGTGTTGAAAATAGCAGATAACAACAGCAAATCAAGATGAGCATTTTGACTCTCTTCTAAAATTTCGTAATGTACCTGTTGAACACTCAAATTTGGTTATTTTATTGTAACTGAAAAATAAGCTGCTCCAGGCAACTTATTTCATGTTGTTAAAATAGATCAGGCTTCAAACTGAGAATCCTTTTTGTAATCAGATGCAGGAAGTCACTTGTATTATAACAGTTCCATGCTATTGTCTTTGTTAATTAAATATTTATAGAGGATGTAAACCAGTACTTTCCTCAATGGATGCTAAGTATAGAGCTGTCTTTACTTTTAAGTGATTAACAATCTCAATGCCTTCCTTGGGTCAGCTGCAGAAATGGTACTGGAGCTATATGAATATTATTTTTAAAATAACCCTTCTATTGATTTATCTTTGAAGATATAAAACCTAGACTAGCAATTAAAAAAAAAAAGCAGCACAATAGAGGTATAGAATAGAAAAGATGTAGTCAGAACTCATAACAAGTGAGCTCCAGGTGTGATCTATGGTCTGCCCATGCAACCAGCAATAAATTACTTTAACTACAAGGCAAAAATTCCTACAGTTAGATAATGTACTAAGAAACTAAACACTTCTTATCAGGAGTCGTCTTTGGCTTACGCCCTGAGGCACAGTAATTACGTGCTCAGTCCTTGCTCTGGATCTAGAACTGCAAGGTATTTCAACCATATGAAGTGATATTTTAAGCTCTGGGCCATATTGAAGCTTAGCAGCACAGGAAAGCCTGTCCATGTACTCCATATTACTATATTTAATTGCTTCGAAGTCTCCCTCTTTTTTTTTTTTTTTTTTTTAAATTTAATTATGCTTAAATTTTGGGGACTACTCCGGTGTCTTAAAGTGTTCATGTAACTCCCCAAAGCCTCCCACCACTACCCCGTGCACAGGGAGTTACTATGCTGTAAGTGCTATTTCAGAAGCTAGTCCATGGACTGAAAGAACATTGACAGGTAAGTCCCCATCCCCCCGCACCACTCGGGGTTTGGGAGGTGGAGGGGTGTGGGTAAGTAGAAGAGCAGCAAGAGAAGAAGCGGGCCTGGGAAAGCAGGGAGGAACAATGTTGTTTCAATGTTTGCCTTTTGGATTCCCACTACCCACACTAATAGTTCCATTCCTATCTGAGTTTGCAATAAATTTTCCCGAAGTTGAGTCTATTTTGCCTGTGACAGTATTTGGCAAATAATCTCCCTGTCTTCATCAGAAAACATTACTTTTCCCTCCTTCCTGTTCCTCCCATTTTCTCCCCGATCCTGCTGAGGAGAGAAGGCAGGGGCTGAGCAGCTGGGTGGGAGTTTGGGTGATAGCCATGGCTAACCCATAGCAGTGCTGCAGTACCTGGTACATACTTCCCCCTCCTCTCCTTTTAAAATGCAAGGATTTGAGTTTTGTTCATGATATCTTTACTTGGAAACAGAAATATAAAGAGACTGACAAACTGAAATGAAACATGAAACACATTAGAAATAAAACCATCTAACCAAAGTGACCACTGTTGTTTCCTTCTGTTTAATTAACTGCATATTCCCTATATAAAAAAAAGAAGTCTGAAGATTAAAAAAATCCAAAGCCAAAGCAAATGATAAGTTTATTCTCTCAGATCCCCTGATGGGGACCAGTGATTCCAGTTCAGATCGAAAAGTTACCATGAGCTAATTATTCCAGTTCTGAGCTCTGTGAAGAAATTGGCCTTCACAAAGGTCCACCTGAAAGGGCTATTGGCTTCAAGTTGGTATGAATGTACCCACTGGTACTAAGCAGTGCTGGTATTACGCAGCTTGATTTTCATCTTCTGTAAGCAGTGCATAACAAAACAAGACTCTAACCTCTTTCTGACCCAAATCAACATAACAGTTTCAGCATCCTATTTTATTGCTCTTGTCATAGCTTCCAGACCAGTTCCACTTCCTCATGCTTTTCTACTGCAAAACCCAGTTTCAGAAATCACAGACTTCTCAGATTATTCACACACCGACGATGACACTTGGTTTTACTCACACCATTCTCTCTTAGAGGAGTAACTTCCTCACGCACATCTGTTTGACAGCCTGATTTTCTGTTTCCCATCTCAGCAAGACCCTCAAACAACCGGGGCAACCTGACAGTCTGATCTGTGACCTCCCATGAAGGTGACAGAAAAAAAAAGATAGTGAAGAAAAGATAGTTGGGTCTTTGGTGCATCCTCCCCGACACACACAGACACCTCTCTCCCTTTCCACTCTGATGGGCAATGTGGTTTGTCCTAAGGTGAAAACACCAGCTGGGTATTTGCAGGAGGAACAGTCTGGATGCTCCTGTAATGAATGCATTCCAGAGATGGTGGAGCTGTGATGTTTGGGTTGACATTGGTGCACACCTGCTTGCAAAAGGGTATATAAAATGCCACTGGAGACTAGGCAATCTGGGCAAACGGATGTCCTGAAGCTGCCAGCAGCTTCAGGGCAGATTCCTTTATGGGGAAGACAGAGAACACTCACTTTTGGATGAGTGACTAAAAGTGCTAAGATCCTGATAAATACAGAGATACAATCTCGAATTAGCTACATAGGTGCTTTCTTGCTTTATAATTGAGAACTCTTCAAGGCCAAAGAGAGTCAACTTACACATTTCTAGGCAAACCTCCTTATAGTATAACCCTTTAGATACTACAGTCCATTGTAATAGATCATAAAGCTTTTATTTATATGCTGCATTAGCAATATTTATATACTGTACTAGCAATAAATCTAATCATGATCATCCACACATTGATTGTGTCCTACTTCTCACACCTGGCTGAGAACACTCCCTCAACTACTCTGCTACACCCCCCAGCCCACCGAGTCCCTGATTAAGGCAAAGGTTACAGAGGATCCATGCAACAGCCTCAAGCCACAGCAGAGATGTCTGTCTGTATTACATGGATGCATCCTGGAGGAAGCTGGGATACCAGCAATTCAGCCTTCTAGGACAGAAAGCCTGTCTTGTGCTGCACAGACCTAGTGCTATGCTGGGGGGAGGCAGGGTTCATCTCACCTGTCTCAGACTGTCTAGAAGTTAGGCATGTAAATCCAAGTTTGTTTTCTAGACTGAGTCTATACATGATGGTGACAGAGAAGCATTCAAAACACAGAAGATGAATCACACTTTCACCACTGAGTGCAGACAGAAAAGAGGCCTTTATCTTACTGAACCTACCCTCTACAAAATCATCTCTGTGTAACAGAAATGTTTCCCTTCTGACCAAAGCTGCCTTCATGCTCAACTCAGAGGCCTTCTTGCTCCTTTAGCTGATGGGAGTCCAGAACCAGCCTGACAGCATCAGCCCACTAACACAGCAGGGTGCTCCACAGAGCTACTAACCTCAGCATGACATTCTTTCCAAACTGAACATCAGAAGTGACAGTTTGCTTGTATTGCAGGATCTTCCGTTGCTTACCAGAAATGTCTAACAAGCTGCCTGAAATCATGGAGGAAAGTCCCTCCACAAAGCAAAGTTAATTCTACTACAACCTGGTTACTGCTCGTATCTGTTTCTCTTTAATCAAAACCCAGTCAAAGCACAGGTTTTAACACGTCTCTGAAAACCAAACAAGAGTTTAAGTGACAATTTATAGTAACATTTCAGGAGGCATTCATGAACATTCTTAAATCAATCAATTTTCATTGGTACAGAATCACACTATCTGATTCCATACTTTGTCCCTCAAATAATTTCTTCAAATTACAGCCAAGATTACTTCCAACAGAAGAAGGAAAGATTTTGGCTGTCCTTCCTAATAAGCCAGCTGAATTTGTTATTCAGCTTCATTTTGAAGACACAGAGAAGGTCGAATACCTGTACCTTCAATAAGGCTATACTAATACCTACTGTGGTATTAGTAGTCTGTGAAGATCTACATACACGCAGGCAAGTCATTAACATTTTGGATACATCTCTCCCACCACGAAGACAGAACCAGCACACAACAGATGCTATTTCAATTTTTTGAAAGCTGAAATTGTAAGCAAGATGAAGTGAGGCTTTTATCAAAGTATGGAAGTGGGTGGCAATTGATTACTAAATAATTAATAACTGTCTACTAACACATTTCAGTATCAACTTTGAACCTCTTTTCCCCTCCTCCACTGAAGGAGTACCATGTTGCTTGCTTTCCTGATCTTTGTTATCTAGAGATGCAACTTGGGATCACAGGACTTGTCTTCATTTTTCTTCTCCTTGAGCTCTTACTCAATTTCTGATTGCTGACAGTGCTTGACTATGCACTAGAGGTCTCTGACATAACAAAACATTTTCCAACAGACAAAATCACCTTGGAAATCACAGGCAATTGAGCTGCCTTCAAGGATCCAGAAACAATACATAACTGCCATTGGCAGAGCACATCACCTGAAATGAAGCAGCTGACCATCTTGCATAGCAGCTCTAATAGAGCTATTACATCTCAACAACGGACTGAGAATAGCTTAGTTATTTGCATCCCATCAATTTAGATTAAATTTAAAACGCTAAGTGACCACATCTTTTGGACACCACATCCATTTATCAGTCTGTGCCATTTTAAGGACAGCAAGCCCTGCTATTCTATCAGTTAATGGTCTTGCACTATTCAATGCTCATTGGTGCCACTAGCTAATTTTACTCTCCATTTCTCTCTTACTTATATGAAACTGCTATGTGTAGCAGGGCAAGGAACAAGTCAGGCAAGATTGACACAGCATACATTGAATAATACTGCTAGATTAAATATGACTTATTAAGACAATTATAGTGGTATGAAACCCACTGCATTTCAAACAAAAGAAATACTATAAAAAATAGAGTTTCTACAATAATGAGGTTGACCCAGTTGAAGTAGCACTGAAGCCAATGGTAACACCCTCTACAGAGGCCAGGTCAGGGCAGCTCTTCAGCCAAGCAAAAGCAACATTTGTAGCTTTTCAGGTGATTTGCTGATGCGCAAACTCCCATCTATCACAATGCTCAGTCATGTGTGCTTGGATAGGTCAGGCCTGAGCAGGGTCTGACAAGCAGAGTCAAAGCACTTTACTGGTGGAAGTCTCTGTGCTTGTCCCTGCAAATCACACTCCAGTTAGTGACCTGGTCTGTAATTGGTTAAAAGTGAACAAAGATAAGATTTATAAGGTCATGGCTTCAGCTTGTAGGCAGTGCTGTACAAAAGCACTGGTCCATGAGGCTAAGACCTCCAGAAACTCTTACGGTTAATGGATACCCTGCTCTCTATCACCAAACCCCGTGTGCCACATGGAAAGCAAAGAGGAAAACATCTCTCTTCTCTCACGTTCTTAGCAGTCATATCTGTTGCCACAACAGATGCCAGCTGATGTGAGTCAAATGTTTAGTGCAAGCAAACCAAAAATATCTTACTCATGCTTATCTCCCCCAGAAACACAAAGCCCCACGCCAGCCTAGCCTCAGTGTTTGCCACAAACAAATGCCCCTACAAAATGCTTCTATAATCTACTTGTTCTGCCTTTCCACAGTTGCATTTTCCTTGCAATTATGCAGAGAAGATCTCGGATACCCTGATAGAAGACCTGCACACGAAGTTTAACTCCTTATCTTCCCTCCTCTTTCTTTCAAAAACCTACCCATGCCCCTTCCTTTCAGGTCTTGATGTTTCCCCTCATTTCTCTGATCCCTTTGTAAGTAAGAGGATAGACCAAAAAGGCCTGGGGGAAAAAACCCCAACAAACCCAAACAAAACCCAATCCCTAGATTTTTTTCTGGCTTTATTACTTTTAGTAAAAGACTTCAGGAGGGCATTGATGCCACCTGTAATACTTTTATCTCTACTCTATCAGTCCTTCCATGTTGTTATCCAGGCAGTGAGAATACAGCAAGCACATACAGCTTCAAACTGTTAAGGAGCCAAACAGATTTTTTTTTTTCTTTTTAAAGCAAGTAACTCCAACTAATCTACTATTAAACAGTTAGATTATTTGCACTTTAAACTACTAAACAAGCTATTTCTCCAAGTCTGGTGAATTTGGGTTTCAGTTTCTTTGTTCAGGAGTTATGGGACAGCTTGATATTTCATCCCTAGAAGTGACTGACACTGCTGTTGTCATCCCTCGCCCACCAAAGATTTTGATAAGCAGAATACCCAGAAGACCTGAAGAGATTAATTAAAAAACTGAAAAAACCTACTTGACAGGGAGGGGCACCAGGAAGTTAATCTACCTAATGTGACAAAGAAAAGTTTAAACAAAAGTATTTTTAGTGTTTGAAAAACATAGCTCTGCTATTCGCAGGCTCCTCACCAAGACAAAGAAAATCCTATGTGCCAGCAGAGGCAGAGCAGTGAAACCAGATAATTTACAAAGAAAATCTGGCATTCAGGATGAAATCCACAAAGAAGCACAAACAAGCCTGTCAAGACGAACTGTTCATGAGGGCTGTTAACCATGAATACAATTGACCAAGAACTGCATTGGCTCCTATTGACCAAACTGCCTTGTTCAAATTTTATTATTTTTTTCCAGAGATGCTCTTGATGTTCTACCTAGGCTACTGCAGTCTCCTCTGACCTTGACATCTTTGGGTACTGGAAGGCAATTTCTTTACATCAGCTGCAGGGATGCTAATCTTCATTAGGAGTTGATCACCAGCTGAGTATCTGCTCAAGCCCTTGGCCTGAGTGCAGGGAAATAACAGACAGAAGTTAAGAGGATCTGGACTGATGGAAACAAATCAAAGTCTAAATATAAAACTTGTTACCGTGATCCACACAAACTGCATTTTTTTCCCTGCCTGCTTCTAGGTTCTGCATTACAGAGATTGCTGTTTGTATGTTGGTTAGAGAAGCAGGACTGCAAGGGTTGGCTATGGGCATGTTCTGCATATGGCAGCATCCTTACACATTCACTGCCCTGTTCAGAAACTGTAACAACTAAAGAACTATAAACAGGAGGGAGCTACAGCCGTCTGCTCCATTTACAGCATAATCAATTAACAAAAAATCTTACTGTAGTCTGAACTACAGCTGAGGGGATTTGGTTTTGTTTTTATGTTTTGTGTCTGTCATGTGGAAGGTCAGCAGAGAGAAACACCCTTTCCAGCTGCTGTGCCTCCATACAGCCTCAACACAAAGAGCTTGTGAACCTTTCTCCAGCACCATCATGTTACCCAGCTCCATCAGTCAACACCTCACAGCAACACTACTTGAGCCAGCTTGGACAAAAGCTTTAGCTGGGATTTAAATACTGTGTTTTCCCATAGGCAGGTCCTACTCCATATTCTTTCAAGAAGCTTCAACTCTCCCAATGTTAGAGCCAATCGCTTTGCAAAAGATAAAATGAAGCTAATCAAGACCATTGGGGAAATCAGTCTGATCAGCAATTTCCCAAATCAGGCAAGCCACTTGAGATTTGTTTAAGGATCAGGTGGATATCACAGCACACAAGCTGATCACACATGTACAAACACAATGCTTAGTAAGGTTAGCTGGTCACATAAGCTGCACCTGCCTACTGCAGCGAAATTTCAGTATCCTTTGTTGTCTGGAAAGCATGGGATAAGATCTCCACACTAAATCCTTTGTGTATAGTAATGTCAGAACCTGCAAAGACTGCACTTCCTCCATGTAACACAGTAGTGCTGAATGTCTGTGTCTCTTGACCTTCAGCCACAGGGAGCTCCCTATATCCACTTCCATGTTGGCTACCTACCTACCTTTTGCCTGTCCAGACTTGTACTGGATTTATTTTAACAGGCCAGATGGATTCCTCATGGTGTTTTGATGAGTCAAAAGGAGCAGAGAGCTAATTTAGGATCATCTGAGATGCTGGCACAGCCACCTTTTTTAGTGCCATGGCCACAAAACAATATAAACAAGACAAAAAATGCCTACACTTCTGTAAGGACAGCCTGGACACCTCCTCACATAGCACAGAATTTTGTGCACATTGTCTCAGCTCTTAGTTTTGCAAGTGACGTGCAGGGCTGTCAATATTTCTCCTCCAGAGTATTTATTAGACACTGAACCCATCACATAGTTGGGATCCTGTTCAAGACAGCAAATCTCTGAGCTTGCCTCAACCTCATCATTTCTCAAACTTTTTCTCATAGTATTTTAAAGAATATATTAAACTCCAGTTTCCCTTTGGGGGTGGATGTGGGGAGGTGAGGACATGACACATGACTGTATGTACATGATTTCAAATTGGTTATAGAAATTGTATTTTTCAATGAGTCTTCATAATACCCTTCAATTTCAGTGCAGTCCACCTCATGATGATTATAAAGAACTCTCAGACACAATAATAAGTCTCAGAAGTGCTTTGCATTTCTAATGAATCCTAAGGGAGGAAACATGATTCATTCTGTAAAACACTGAGCAAATGGCAATAGCCACATCTTCAATCCCAAAGGACAAAGTGTAGTTACAAACACCCAGCCCATAAGTAATGTTCTTTATAGAACTATTTTTGGAGTTAGTTTTCCTCGCTCCAAGGAACAAAACAGTGTTCTTAAAAATTAAATTAAAAAAAAATGTTCTTTTAGAGGCCCTGGTTGCCTTTTGATGGATAGCCACTCATCTATATTGGAATAAAACCACCTTAGTCAGAGCACTGTCTTTTATTTCTTTGTTCTTTTAGTAGCCTCTGCTGGACACAGAACAGTTTTTCCCAGTGCAGCAGCTCTGCTTGCATAGAGGGGAGGATCTGGAGAGACCATGTGCGTTTTGCTGCGCATTCAGTCTTATTTTAAGACAGCCAAGTAAACAAGCAAATGCCAGTTCTCCTTAAGCAATGTACATTACCGGTCTCTGCTATGAACAACTTCCCACTAATGTGAATAAAGATCCGCCTTCCCTCGTTCCCAGCCAAGATAACAGGACTTTCACCTTCACTTGCTATATATAGATTTAAATTAGAAGCATTAACTGAGCCTATACAAACACTGACCAAAGGAACAACTAAAATTCGAGGCCCTTGGTGACCTTTGATGACAGAAGGGGCGGTATTGATGACATTAAATATGACTGGTTTATGTTTCCATTTGTAGAGGTCATTCATCTCCCTTTTCTCCCAAATGAGGGAGATACTCCTTTTTTCTAAAGGAACAGCTGGTTACCCTCCACCTTAGTCTTTTTTTCCCCAAGAACTTACTTTATTCTATCCATATTTTCCTGTGTTTTATGGGTTATCTTTTCCTGTATTTCATGGGTTATTTCAAGTCTGCTCACAGGAAAGATAGCTTTAAAACCATCTATTGTTCTAATTAATTTTTCTTTCTAATTTGCGGGTTTTTTTCCTAAAGACCCACCACGTGTATAAAACAGGCAGGTTAGCAGCAGGTAGGAAATGTTTGCATTTAGTTTTTATTTGCTATCAGACTGCATCTGCTCCCCTTTTCAGAGTTAAACAAGGTGCCCAGGAATAATAAGAAAACCAACAACAACAACAAATCTCTCTCTTGTTTTCTCTGCCCATGAGAGGGTGTTATATTCATCACGCCCCACCTAGGCCCGCCATGACCACTGCAGTTCGGTTCCCTGCAGACTTTGCTGACCACACAGCACTCCACAGGGGCTCGCATCTCACCACCATGACACAGCAAGCAAACAAACAAATCCAGCTGTTTCCATCCTGCATATTCTCATACTCTAAAAATATCACTGCAAGGTTTTGAAGTTTAAAGCATGCTAACTGTTCTCTGCTGGCCTTGATCACGCGTGTGATACCTACAACACAATTAAACTATCATTTTAAGGAGATTCACCTAAACACAAAGCTAAAATGCCCCTTTTATTTCAAAATCCCTATAAAGAACGTAACATTTTCTGAAATTTATTGTGTTCAGAACTAAAGATGCATTCTAGATGTATGTTAAGGTTTATGATTCATCCCATTATAGCTAGTACAGAGCCTCTTAAAGGAAGAAGACAATGTTCAGAACTAAAACCTCCTTCCTCTATGTCTCCTGCTTCTGTAAGAGCCAGCGTTTATACTTAGCTAAAGGGCAAGAGCATCATTGCTCCTGCAGTTAAGTGCTCCCTGGGCCCATTTATCTCCAGCTAATAATCCAATTTGCCTGGATGTACTTGACTCCAGTAGGAGTGCAATTCACAGAGCAACTGCAGAAGGTAGTTCTTAAGGGACTCATCATATTACATGGAGACAGGCATTTTAAATAGAGAACGTATCCTGCCAGAGTGAGGTACACTCATGCAGCCTGCTTCGGTGACATGGCAGTACTACAGCTTGCTTTATTTCACAACTCCCACTTAAAAAGCAAGCAGCACAAAAACTGTTTAATCATTCATGGATTCATTTTACAGAATGCCGAGGCTGTAAACAGTAATTTTGCTTTCGATTCTCATCCTACACCAAGTATAACGAAAGAAAGTGAAAACAACAGAAGCAATAAAGAAAAAAATAAGAAAAATAGCCAATTACTGTAAAAGCATCCATCTCTTTTTTCTACTTACTTTGATTCAATGAGTTACAGGTGTCTCACATCCAGAAGACATAGAAATAGACCACGACAATCAATTTCACATAATACTTCTCTTCATATTCTTTCTTGAAAGGTTATGGAAAAGCTTGACTTATTAATGCATACCCCTCCCCACCACCACCAAAAAAAAAAAATCATCTCTGTTCTAGCTATTGTATTTGGCACCTCATAATCCAGCTCAAATTATGGCAATGCTTCTGGGGGAAGGATTTACATAATTAAACATGTCACAGCACAAAAAAAAGAATTGTGCTTTAAAGCAAGACCTCAAGAGCCAAGAAAATTTCTTACAAAACACACTCTGATTTTAGTGGATCTCTTTTTGAGACCTGAGCAGGAATGTTTTTTAATTTCAGTAAGAAGTCCTAAAGAGATCTCCAAGAAAACAAGGCAGAGAATGAAACTTAATGCATAGGGGCCTGAGAAAAAACTTCCCAGTACTCCGAAGCTGCAGGTCCGTTCCCGAAAACTCCCTGCGCTGACCTTCCCGGTGGCAGCCAGCACATGGGAGCGGGCCGGGCTCGTCCAAGGGAGCAGCTCCGGCCCTCAGGCAGCTCCGGCCCTCAGGACAGACACTTCACACAGCCGCCTACAGGGCTCACCTTCAGCTGTGGCCGCGCCGCCCCTGGTTAACAACAGCTCCATCGACGTCCAGCAACAAAACTCACGTGGTAACAAACAGCCGAGGAGGATTAGTAGCTGCTTTGCACGCTCCCAGCAGCGCCTGGCCCTCCTGAGCCCTTTTAGGGACACTCCCTCAGAGCAAAATCCCTCACAAAGTTTACTTCAGCTTACACAGGCGAGCCTGCATGTTGTTTACCTCGCGTTTTCTCTCCTGAGGCAAGGCCTGAACCTTTCACTGCAGTTCCTTCGTGCACTCTAGCTACCAAATTCACCTGGCTACAGCTCAAGCTCTTGCTTTTCAGTAGCAAAGCCTTCCTTCTCCAGCTGCTACTTGTGTGGGGACCCAGCTATAGCTCATCTTCACAGAATCATGCGATCAGTTAGGTTGGAAAAGACCTTAATACTGAGAACTTTAATTGAGTCCGACCATTCATTATCCATATTCCGAAATACACTTCTGAGGTAGGGGAATCTAAGAAGTACTGCTTTAACACCGCTGGCAGAGCTGTTGTGGCAGATCTGGGGTCTTTTTAAGAATGCCAGGAGATGATGAACATTCCTGGCACATGCACAGAGTCCCTTGATATCCCACTTGCGCCTTCCAAACTGCTACCTGAATTGTTGATTTTTTCCTCCTTGAATCAAACAGTTTTTCTATTCTCTTGGAAAACTAATGTTGCCATGGTATCCCAGCACTTCAAAGCCAAACCCGAATTTATGTGACCTTTCCTGAAGATGAGGAAGGGGTTTTGTCCCCTTTTACCAAGAGCCACACCAACAAGGACCACGTCCAGTGCTCAGCAGCCCTGGGAGTGCTAGGGCATATCCATGTGTGCAAGCACTCCTCCAGCACATTTGAGAACCTGGTCAAAACAACGCTTGGGCTGAGTGCTGGAAGGAGCTGGAAGCAGCAGAGTTACCCTTACATCTACATTATGTGTGGGAGCTAATACGAAGAAACTTAGAATGAAGCACTGACTCATAATGACACTAATGCAAAACCTGCTCCTGAAAACAAACCCTGTTCATTTTTGCTGGCCTTTCTATGTCTTGACAAGAAATGAGAGAAACAGAGCATTTAGTTGATTCTTGTGCAAACAAAAAAGCTTTCATCCACCTCACATCTTTGCTGACAAGATGACAATGCATGCCCTTTCTTAAAATTCAGTTTGGCAGTACCCAGCAGTGATGCCTGAAGATTTTTGTTTTTCATAAATTTTTCATATACTTGTAGATTTGTAGACCATTAATACATAGTTATATAGTTTCTAGTACTTTTCCTGCCCTTTCTCTCACATTTTAGATCAATAAGCTAACCCTTTCTAACACATTCTTGAAATTCTGTTTAGTCTTATTTTCAAGAAGAGGAATTCTAACAAGGAAACTGTTTTGCACTAGAAATTAAAAGACATAACAAGAAAAAGGGCAAAGAAGCCCCTGGAACAACTCCAAGGGGTAGATCCAAGGATGGGTTGCTGTAGCAACTGGTCTCTTATTGGATTTACCTGTTAGATATACTAATTAATTAACCTTAAAAAATTTGTAGTAAATCAATCATACACGTGTGCAGAGCCATATTTGTGCACCTAGAAGCTTTCATTAAAGATCTGCTTTTTATATTAGCACTCTTAATATCGTTTGGAAAGTTTTTGTCTTTGACTCTAGGCAACAGTATTCACCAGCCCCTATCAGACACGTGCTGCTTCCAGCCCCCAAAAGCCAAATGCCTGGGGCTGCCTGCTCCTTCCCTCTAGCACTGCCTCTCCCCTCGCCAGCAAGCTGGGCCCTGCACATCTCAGGAAAGCAGAACTCTCTCCTGCGTTTCTGGACATCACTTCTCCTGAACCTAGACATAAACATTGAAGCTGCCACATGGTCTGCAGAGCACTGACTCACTGGAGCATAAGATTTACTTCTGCCTAATAACAGAGTAACATTTCTACCACAGTGAGCCCTTTAACAGAAATTTCATTAGGGAGAAAGGTCACCTCTCTAATTTCCCCTATAAATCCAATAGTACCACAGACAAACCTATTTCTACATCTGAGGAATGGCATTATAACTTCACTTGAATATCACAGCAACATGCACTGTGTGGTAGTACAAACAATGCAGGTGAAAGCAGAAGAATTTCCTTCCGTCCAAGACAGTGATTTTCCCTCTATGGTAACAGTTAATATTTTTTTTTCTCCCCTTCTGCCATTTTATCTCATGGCTTTGTACTGCTCAACCTCAGTCGTAGAACTGTGGTGGTTTTATTTTGGAGATTCACGTGGGCAGAACAACCTCAGCAAAGTTAAAATAGATACATCGATTTGTTAGGGTGGGGAGTAGTGGCTGCCTCTGAATGGTTTCCTACTAGTGGCTTGTGCTGTCTTCTTGCCTGCCTTTTCTGCAGGAAGGCATGCCCCATAGAAGAGGAAAATAGTTTGTTTCCAGTCAAGAGCATACTGTGCACAAAACTCATGCTGACAAAATTGTCTGTTACTCTGTCTGTTTGGTGACAGCCTTAAATTTAGGGTGTTGCAGATTGTTTCCTTTGGTAGCTCATGCATGCATTAAAACTATCAGCTTTTATGTTTCTTTTAAAGTTTATAGAAGACAAAATAGCTGTAGGAAGGTCTGTGTACACAGGCTTATCTGCAGCCTTGGTAATTCCTCGCTCCCTTGCTTAGGACCTGCCATGGCAATCACGGAACAGGCTTAGAGTAAATGGCTGAATTTCTTTCCTCTAAAGGTGCTCACTTCCCTTCTCAACAGATTTAAAGCTTATTTCTAGTTAGGAGACATTACCATATCAGTGATGCTATTAATGTCTGAGCTGTTCAAACCATCACTATTGTTAGTATTTCCCATTAGAGGAACGGAGGTAGTGAATCCCAACAATGCAATGCAGAGCCAAATGCAATCAATTAAAGACATAGAAATTAAACTCTTATGTCCTGAGTCCTTATCCTTGCTCCTTGGGAGCTCTATTTTGGCCTAAGAAGTCAGCAAAACAAGACAGGTTAGTCTGAATGTATTGTGGCCTGTGAACAGCCCACACAGACAGCTCCCAAGTGAAAGGGACAGGGAGCCCATTGCTCCCAGGAGCACCTTCCTTCTCCTCTCATCCCTGCTGAGTGTGGGAGATGCTGTTTAGCACAGGCATCTTAGAAAGTGATGCTGCGAGCTAATTTACTGAAGAGCAAAGACTCTTCATGCCGTTCACCCTCATTAGTTTTTATTTTAAACACATCTTGTTATGTTAGCCTGACAGTCCTCAAACTCCAGCTTAATTGGACTGGCTGTACTTAATACTGACTTTCTCTTCACTGTATTTTCTTTCTGCTCTTCTTATACATGGAGATAAACTTGGATCCCATACTCATGTATGCAGTTCTTCCTCCCTAACATGGTGACTGAGCATCCTTTCAGAAGGCCACTAGATGCCAACTTAATGTTAAAAAGAAGTTATTTAGCAATTGTCCGTAATGAGGTCACAGTCTCAAAACCTCTGTAAAGGCAGATAAATGTCATTTACTTGTCTACAAGTATGGCAAACTGAAGTTCAAGGGCGACAATGTTTAAGGTGTTTCTGGTCCAGCCTGCTCTGATGGGGCTTTCTCTGGTACAGCTGTTGAAGGGGGATGATATTATGATATTTAAAGCACTTTATCACAGAAATATTCCATTCCATTCCATTCCATTCCATTCCATTCCATTCCATTCCATTCCATTCCATTCCATTCTTAAGCTGGGATAGCTCATCAAGTTACAGCCAGGCTCCAAACAGGATTATAGGCAGTGTGTGGGGTTCTGGTCTTAGCTCGTCCTTGCTGTCAAAAGGAGTCCAAAGCCTTCAGTGAGATGATGTTCATCATCTGCAGAGGAAACCCACCCCTAAGTGTTAGAGAGCTAGGAGAGGAAACACACAAATCCCTCCTCCCAAACACACACTCTACACCTCAGTGTTCAAAGCTCCTGTATGTCTTTATTCTAATGTATATCAAGGCTTTTAACCAGTAACGATGTAGAAGGTTATCACAGAAATTAATTAGCCTTCTGGGAGACCTGCATAAGTGTTTTTGATGCAGTAGGAGCAAATTTACAATGGCTTATTGCTAATATAAGTGATGATGTTTTTTGCTAACTTGGTTACAACTATCATGGTACTGTATTAATTCAATTCTTAGCTTAGGATGTTCATACACTTAGTAGTAAGGATATTTTAATAGAAGAATATTAGTAGGCCAGAGCATATTAGCATTTAATTGACATTAATATTTCTATATCTATCATATGGGGATATGAAAGGATAAAGCTAACTCCCAGAATAAAGTATACTTTGGATCATTGACTGCCAGATATTAACAGCTAGATTAGTTTGATGGATTAAGGTAATGGAAGAATATGTTATGATCTTGGGGATGGGTTGCCAAAAATAAGATCCTGGGAATCAGTATTTTTGGCTGTTGTTCCCACATCAACCAGGTCCTGTGTCTGGAGCTATATGGTATAGATTTTCTTTCCTGGAGCACTTAGCTATTTTTCCCTAATACAGTTGGTTAAATTTTCCTCTTTTTTCTTTTTTTTTTTTTTTTGTGATGTGCAAGCACATAATGTTTTCTATAACTTCAATGAGGCTGTTAGCATCAGAAATAGAGAAAGCAACATACCCATGGAACTTGTCATGCAGCTCTTCAAAATGGTGTTTTCAGAGAGGACATATGAATGGAAAATGGAATGAAAATTCTGCAGCCAGAGAGGGGAGGCTGAGGTCACCAAGTTCAGGATGGATCCTGCAGGCCGTGTCCCCCATGGGGGTGGTGTGAGGCAGAGGGTCAGGTTGGGACCTCTCAAACCTCTCACCTACCTGCAAGGCAGTTCTTCCAGCTCCTCCCATCCAGCCATTTTGCCTGCTGTGGCTGTGGCCTTCTAGTTTCTGTTAGAGGAAGCTGGCTGCTGTTCACATTCAGCAAGGTGACATTTCTGGTGGCAGGCATTTGTCTTGCCATCAGCCCAGATTTCTTTAATCAGCTTGTTTGTTTCTAGTAAGAAAAGCTGCTATTCTCTTCATGCTACACCTAATGTCATGTCCAGGGGGAAGTTATGTACTATACTCTGCACTGAGCTACCGCCCTACCACAGCTGAAAAAATCAGCTCCTCTGCCTGAGATGCACCATCTGGAGTGGTCATCTGTTCCTCTGCTGAACTAATTCACCTAAGTAACAGAAGAATAGCCCTGAACAGGTAGTAAACACAAACCCCATGTTTGACAGTAGGACAGTGGATGGGCCAAGATGCCCTGGCAGCTGTAAGATGAGGTATAATTGGGGACAGGACCTTTTCAGTGACAGCTGTTGCAGATCCACTCAGCCCCAACTATATAACATGATCTTCACATCACTTTCTCTGCAGCGCTTGGCTGAAGTGGGGAGATGTTATTCTCTTCTCCTGACAGGGAAGATATAGCTTCCCGTGAGCTGAAGGAATCATGCCTTCAGTTTACTCAGTGGTAGAAATTTCTGAAGCCACATGAACATGTGTGTGGCTGGCTCCAGGGCTACTTAGTAAACAACTAGCTGTCAGCATGTGTCACTGGGTTCAAAGCCAGACAGAAATCATCCCATCTATGTATGTGAGCACTCAGAGAGCTGTCAGAAGAGATTAATCTTCATTTGTTACCTGTCTAGATATTACATTTTCAGGCCTTCTTGGAAGACTGTCATGAATTAAAAAGAAAAAAAATCAAAGAGCCCGCAGAGTTCAATCATCATGTTTCCCTTCCCTCTTGCTTCTGGGGAAGAAGTGAATGGGCTTTTTGAGTGAAGCCAGCAGAGATGGTCAATAGCAAGGAAACCCTACAGAGAAAATAGTGTGCACCCCTCAAGTGTATGTGGGGCACAGCCCCAAGGCAGCTGTGCTGACTGGCAAGTCAAGTACTCAGAGAATGCTCTGGCAAGCTTGGGTGGCCAGGTGACTGTGTCAGCCTCTTCTTCTATTGACACTCCAGTCAACTGTCTCCAAATGAACCACCAGCCACATTTACAGCCCTTCATAGGTGAGCATAACAGATTCTTTGAATTTGAACTGTGGGTATTTCTCAGGTCAGAAGCATTCTGGTACTTTTGTTCTATTTCTTGCTTTGCATTTAAAACACAACTTGTTTTGTGCTTTGCTTGGTATAGTATCAACTATCACAAGATGAAGCCTGTTCTCACCTCTGTCTGACAGACTGTTCATTCACAGTAGAGAATTCCCCAAGTTTGGAGACTCATCTGCCGCTAGGTGTTCTGTGCCTGTAGGGTGCTGTGCTTTGGACTGGGGACTAGAGAAGTTGATAACTCACCAGTAGTGGCAACTGCTAAACACAGTGCCAAGGTGTTTTCTCTTTCTCATTCTGTCCCCACAGCTGGGAGGGGGCAAGAAGCTGGGGGAGGCACAGCTGGGACAGCTGACCCCATCTGGCCTAAGCGATATCCCATGCATAATGTGTCATGGTCAGCAGCAAAAGCTCAGAGGAGGAAGGGAATAACTGTGATGACAAGTAACCACCATGCATGCTGAGGCCATGCTTTCCAGGAAGTGGCTAAATGTCTGCCTGCCAATGGGAAATAGTGAATTAATCCTTATTTTGCTTTGTTTTCACACACAGCTTTTGGTTTCCCTATAAAACTGATTTTAGCTCGATCCACAAGTTTGTGGGCTGCAGATGACCCAGCACACTAGGTTGAGAAAAATTTGAGCTAAATTGGCTGGGACTACATGAATCACACTCAGTGGATAATAAATCTTTTCTTCTTTTTAGGAAAACACTTTGGGTGTGCCTTTAGACAAACACTAAATTGAACATGTAACACAAGCTGTAAAGACTATAGCAGGGAGTCACTCAGAGAGGGCTCTGCATTAGAGATGAGAGACTGACCACTGAAAAGATTTAACTCCTCTGCACTGTACCATGTGGTCATTGGTTTTGGCTTTTACCTCCTTTAAATAACGAGTCTTTGAGGTGTCTTTATTTGTCTTTATTCTTCAGTCAAACAATATCATCACTGAATTGAAGAACGAGGTTACTGGTTGAAGTACAAGTGCAGTGTGAGACAAATATGGAAGATAACACTTTGCAAATAAATTAATACAGAATAATTGTCTTTGCATAGTTCAGAAGTGAAAAGTAGGAGGCAGCAGTGCGCACGTGCTGTGAACTGACACACACCACCACAAAAACCCAAATTCCTAGACGAACTCTTGCAGCTGCAAAGAAAACAAACCAAACCAAAAATACCCCAAACCTTAGAGAGCACTAACTATTAAAAACCAGGCAGAAAGGGAACTAATAAGCATTTTTTTCTTTTTCTTTTTTTTTTTTCTCCTTAACAGACCATGCTGCAGAAAGAGTGTTTTCTCCACAGACAGATGCTTTTAGATAATCTGCCTTGGCATCCCATAGCCTGTCATACCCGACTGTGATGCTCCTTTGTTGCTGCCCATCTGAAGGCCTATTACGTTCTGTCCCTGCCGAAGCTGCTCTTCTGAAAATCCTCGTCGATTCTGCTGTGCTTTCCTGTTCAGATACACAAAAAAAAAAAAAAA
>VZTF01006007.1:120904-147373 GCA_013397755.1 Cnemophilus loriae
AAAAAAAAAAAAAAGCAACATACATACATACCATCATTCTGTATATGATCATGAAATCAAACAGGGATCATGAAAATCAATCTCAAATTGGCTCATGTCCCTTGTAGTGCAATGTGTCATCTGCACCATCCCATGAGTGGGACAATACTGGCTGGGCTAATTGCTTTCCTGCAGATAGAAGTAATGTTCTAGTCAAACTTACAACACTTTAGACTTTCACTGTCCCCGTTATTCCAGAACCCCAAGGGACTTCCCCAGAAGCTGTGACAGGTAAAATATTTATGCAGTGCTGTGTATAAAAAACAAAATAGGGTTAATTTTTGTTGACCTGTATAGCTGTACTACAGCTGTAGTCCATGGGATCTGATTAACGAGACACTTACCTGTGCTGTACTACAAGTTGATACCCATCTAGAGCAACAGTACAAATTGGTATAATTTAACTCAGTGGAGTAAATAAAAGCTGAGTGTACCCAGAGCAACAATAGGTCAGAGAAGGGACTTGCTCCTTTTTGCAGAGCAGACATTGGTTGTCTGCAGGACGGAACACTTGCTTTGTTGCCTTTTCCAGATCTCTCACCTCCTAAGCAATAGACTTGCCCTTTGCACCTGTGTCTTAACTGTATGACAGTCCTTTATCTTCTGTCAAAACATACTGACCACTTTTGTTCAGTGTCCCTGGTCTCAAAACCCTTTGGATCAATGAACCTTTGTTGGAGCATAAAAGGAGCCTTTTTCTCCCTGAAAATAGCACTGAAGGCCAAAGTGGCAGCTAAGAAGAAGGACAAAAGCTTGCACTCTGCTGCCTCGCAAGAAACTGTTCATCTTGGATTCATCTTTCATTTATACTAGGTGGGGAAAACAAGCGATTTACGATGGAGAAGGATCAGTCTGTTGCTATCAAATGAGCCATATGAATTGGCAGATTCCCAGAGTGAGGGAGGTTTTCCATCTACCAGACCCTACTCCCACCAGGTAGAATCTATTTCCCTGCTGTGTCTGTTTGTCCTGTGATCAGGTTACAGGTTAGGCTGCAAACTGGCATCGAGTTACAGTTCCCCTTTTCTTCCCCACCCCGCCACTAGATGAGAATACTAGATTAGGTACCTGCTGTGATTGAAAACCATCAACATGATCTTGTCTGTGAGGGTCAGATCCTGCACTGTGCTGAGAACCCTGGCTCAAGTCCAGAAAAGCACTTAAACTCTCTGCTAGGCTCAGGGTGTTCAGGACATTGCAGGAGACGAACCAACGTTCACATGAAAGCCCAGCAAAGCAGAAGGGGGAGAAACATCCAACACCAGGAGTGACCAGTCATTTTTCAGAATTAGTCTTCAAGTGGTGAAGTAGAGACTAATAAGAGAGCTTATAGAGGCCCATGACAGGCTCTCAGATCCCACAGCTCTTGCCAGAAAGCAGCTCACTGTTTTGGGGGAGGCACACAGAACCATGGTACCTCAGAAAGCAGGCCCCTCTCATGCCTGCTTAATTTCTTTTCCAGAATACTTACAGAGGCAGCAAACTACTGCCAGGGTCTCCACAAGAGGATGTTTTTAGTACTCCTATTACCTAATTGAATCTCAGGTCCACTGTGTCTGCCTCTATTCTAATTAAAAAAACAGGAAAGCATTCTACTGTTCTTTTCTCTTTCCTCCTAGAATTTTTCGCTATGTTGGTGAGTACTTCCACAAAAAATCAAAAAGCAATTAAACAGGGAAAAAAATGAGAACTACAAAGAAGAAATAAAAGGAGACACTAAAGAATAGTCTGGATATGCTAATAAAAGCTGATTACATATACAGCTTGGATCATATAGTGTTATTTTTTACCATCACAAGCCCCATGTTCAGTATATGATGGTCTTACAGATAACATGCACAAGATTTGTTTTAGGTGGGTGGAAATGGCGTTAACTAAGACTAAGAAAAGAGGTGAAGCCAAGCCTGCTCACCCTCCATGTCTTACCCTATGTCAAGTTCTGTTTGGCCTGTCTGGCATCACTCTTACCTAAATCTGAGCCCACCAAATCTGTCAAATTTTTGTGCCAACTTTACAGCAGTGTTAGTGTTTGCCAAGCCACAGGATAACAAACAGCTGTGGATCCATGAACCTTGCTAGGGCATGCAAGGAAGGGGGGGAATCAGTCTGATGGCACTGGGTATGTGAGACACTGGCAATGGAAAGTTAAATGGCTTAGCTCAAGTGTGGCGTTATCCTAATCACTGTAGATCCCTGCACGGATACTCTTATGCCATTTGATATAGGTCTCTCAATTTAACTTAAGGCGATTTAGAATCGGCCTGAAAGCCCTGAATTATGAGTAACACTGGGTGGCAGTGAGGGGGCTTGGTCTGCCCGAAGGGATAGGGAAGCTACTTAGCAAACAGCTCCTGACTGGCAATACGCTGTAACACCATCTTTCCTTAAGGCGGTGGCTATAACATGGTATTTCACAGGGATTGCAAGGGATATGGATTGGCTATCCAAGCAGTACAGGCTGGACAGGCAGCTAGAGGAGAAGGGAGGTGATCACATCTTCATCCGTGCCAATGAAAACTGTTCCCACCCACAATTAAGAGTCCAGATGAAAATTAATTTTTCCATGTGGGACTTTGTTTTAGTTACATAAAACAAATAAATCTGTCTGGGTCATAGTGATTTCATGTCTGGTTTATATTAAAGAATGTAACTGGATTTGAAATCAATTTTAAACCTAATTATATTCCATAAATATAAATCTATTTGTGCAGTGTATTAAGTTAATGTAACCCGATTTCATATAAACAATGCATAGGAGTTTGCATTTATTCATCTAAAATTTGAATCTCAGATTCAGTTTAACCAGCTCAGAGTTTAAGACAAACAAAGTGAAGTTTGTTTTATTTTTGCTGAGTCTCACCCAGACATCAGAAAATTCAAAGAAAGAAAAAACAAGCAGTCAGCACTCTTTTTGCTAACCTGCCTTCGACATTTCTGTGTAAGAAATACTCTTGGATGGCAGAAAGTCATATCAATAATATGCCCTTGGGGCAGTAGAGTAACTGTGGGAGGATTTCCTTTTCTTCCTGTCCCTGCTTTACAGCCTCCCTAGCCAAAACAAATGGAATTTCAGAACAAATCAACAGCTTTGCCAAGACAGAGAATTCTTCATGGATAAGTGGTGCTCCCCAAGAAGAAAGAAGCCTAGGAAATTAAATCATTTTTTGTTTGATGAAAAAAGGAAAGAGACTTCATGCCTTCTCTTTGCTCAGTAAAGGGGTCACTGCTTGGGGGTTCACAGACGTCCTTAACAACCTTGTCTTTGTTAGTCTTTCTGTCTGCTATCTGATGTGAGAGAGCAAATCTGATGACAAATGTACACTTTTCCTGCTTCCCTTCTCTAGCCTCTGGAGAGAAAAACCTCTCTATTACAAGGAAACTTGGGAAATATTCTTCCCTTCCTTTCCTAATAAATATCCTTAAAGCCTAAAGGCAGATGATATTACCAGCTTCCCAGGGAAGACAGCTCTGAGCAGCTGAGCTCTGGACTTTACCTGTGGAACCAGGATGGATCTCCTTTGTAGCAGCCATCATCCTTGGTGACCGCCAAACTGCCCAAAGCCATTAAGGTTCTCTGCACTGCTGCCATGTCCTTCCCTAGAAAGCCAGATAGTGAAATTAATATCGAAAACCCTTGCACAGCAAATAGCTTGGCACACTGAAAAACAGTTTTATCCGATGTATTAACTAACTCCCTCAGGTCCCTGCAGATGTGCATTAATAGAATTATAAATGCTATTTTACCATTGTTGAAATGAAAGTACTGACATGCAAGAGCTTATTAAAAGTCAACAAAGGGATAGAGTTAAAGCAAAACTTAATTTTTCAGACATTTCTAGGTTTCCAGGCGTTTGATTATTTTAATACCTTCCCCCATACCATTTTAAGTCTATAGAATCCCTTTGACAAAATTTTCTCCTAAGGAGAGATTACATTGGTATACAAATAGTGGTAATGCACTCAGTAAAATGTGGCTGAAGGAGAATAGTGTGTTAAACAACAGTTCTGTGTCTCAGTTTGCTCAGAGTAAGTTTGATCCCTGTGCTAGCAGAGCTCACAGCAGTTCTGGGAGCTCCTGTCCAGATAACTTCTATCAGTCCTTCCCAAATTAACCATCAAAGCACCTCCCTAATCCTTCCTACTTGCTATGATGCTATTCAGTTTCATACCTTTAGTTTCTCCCATTTGGTCCACTATTTTTCCACATTCTCCCTATGTTACCTTCATTCCTCAGTTCAGAAAGTCAGGGCTTGTCTCATCTTTAGCCAAATAAAAGTTACATAACTCATTACCCAGTCCAGACATGCTACCTTTTGGAATACTTTCTGGCAAAAATAAGTTTCAGCAGGTATTTCCAATTGTGTGAGATGGTAAGTTATTGGAAATCTACCTTTTGCTTCTCCCTTATGAAATCCTTCCATAAGCATTTCTATGACTCCCCTCCCCTTTTTCATTCCAGTTCTTCCTCTTCCCTAAAGTAATGTATCTAGTTAAAAGATCTGATTCTGGTTCTTCACTTGTGAAAACAAGCAATTCAGAAAAAAGGAGATACCAGAGACATGATGATAACAGAATTCAGAAATACCTCCAGTGGACCAGTATTAATGAACATCACTGTAGATGAGCTGGAGTGTAGAGGGAAGGGAAAAGTGCACACCCTGTGTTTATGTGGTACCTCACCTTGATTACAGGCAGGTGCAGTCGGGGGCTCTGTAACACAGGTGAGGTGAGGACAGCACCCTGAAGCTGAAAGCATCTCTCAGCTTCCAACTGCGGCTGTCATACAGACCACTAAAGTTTATAAAAATCCTATCTGCAGGGGACCATTTGCTCAGAAAATAAATTGTCAGCCATCCAGAACTGATGCATTTTACTGTATTTAAGGCAAACTGCATCAGACGGGGTCCTTGCTCGGGAAGGCGGCTGCAGAGCCGACGTCCCCCACGCACACGTCCACAGGCGCACACGGAGGAGCACGAGGCAGGAACCCTCAGAGCTCCCTGGAGCAGCAGATGCACCATATGCTGTAACAGATGCCACAGACAACGTCCTTGGGATGCCTCCCATATAACAGGAGTGCAGTGACTGCCTGGGATGAAAAGGGATGTGGAGAAGGATTTAAAAGTGAATCAGCTGAATAATGATGGCAAGCGAAGAAAAAAAGCAAAGGAACAAAAGACAGTCAGTGAAATATGATGATCAGCCTTGCAGAGCCATCTGGCACCCCCCCGCCCCGCCCGCCCCGCTCTGTGCTCAGCTCTGCTTTATTTGTCAGTGACAAGTGGGAGATGCTGCAGGGGAAAAACTGAGCAAGTGGGAGCTGAATGACACGTGACAAAACAAAGCCACTGCTCTGCTCTGCAGAGACTCCTTGCTGCATATGAGGAGTGCTGTGGGTGAGGGAAGACCTGAATGCAAGTGGTCTTTTGTCACTTGCCCTCTTCCAGCGAAGGATACAAAGGGCTCGATGGCCAGAATAAAAAAAAACCACAGGGAAAAAATTTAAATTTCCAGTGCAGTCACCTGACAGAAGGGATCATACACCTTCTCTGAAGCCAGGTTTGACTCTGGTATTGCAGCAAATTGTAGTCAGTGCCTTCCCTCAGCTCCAGTACTTGTTTATTGACAGCCATGTGGGCCGCCCACCTGGCCCACAGCTTCAGCCTCTCTGCAGGGACCCACACTGATGACACTCCTGCATCTCAGTGTCCTCTGCAGTGTGCTTTGGATAGCACAGCCTTGGAGAGAACTTGGCACTGTTCTTAAAACAAGAAGGAAGGGGTCTCTGCTCACTTCTTGTGCTAAGACTTTCTCTTTAGAGGAAACCTGTCTGGAAGGACCTCTTCTCCAGGTCCAGAAAGGGGAGGGAGAGAAAGATGGAGAACTGCTCTGCAGAGTATTCCTGAAATGCTTTTTTGTAAATGTTGAACAAATACCCAGTGGTGCTGCTGCCTCTTGCCTGCCTGGAAATATATCAAGGAGGGATCTGTAAAAGGCAGCGAACATATCTTGGGCGTGGATCAGGGAAAGCTGCACAGCACAGTACATTTATGTAAGAAAGGGCCAAAAGAGAGGTGATATTTCCGCTGGATCAAGAAGCCACAGAGATGAAGAAAAATGCAGCAGATGAACTGAGTGAGTTTGAAACAGCCAACAGCAGATCGTATCCTAAAACATTTTCATTAATCATTGCTAAGAATTTGAAAGCAAAAGCTCACAGAAAACAGTTAAGTTAATGCCAGGGAAAAGCTGTTTCTCAGTCACACGCTTTTCTTTCCCTATAAACATACATTGACATCTCTCTTTCTAAAGAGATTATAGTGTGAAGTGTAGGAGTGCTGCAATTATGCAATAGTGGAAAAGATACTGTCCTTTCTGCCCAGCTAGTGCATGCCCGTTCAGACAGTTCAGCCCTTAAGCAGCACAGATGCCAGAGGTCAGAGTTACGGTGAGACACAAAGAGCTTCAGTGCCTCATTGCTGGAGAGACACTTTCATCCCAGCACTGAAATGAGCAGAAGGAAGGATGAAAAGAGAGTAGGACAGTGGGGAGTCACAGATTAGCTTTGGGAAGTCTTAAAATAAATAACAGTGAAGAAGAGCCTGGTATGTCTTCCTTCTAGGTTGCAGGTTGTGTTTTGACTTCCTGTCCTCTAGAAGTTACTATCTTTTCACCTTATATCTGTTGAGAAAAGGTGATGAGTGAAAGCAAGAGAAACTAGGAGACAGCCACTAGCATTAAGAGCATTTCGTCTTCAAAGCAAGTCCTTTTCCTCATAAGGATCAATGTACCATATTTTCATATGCATGGTGGGAAGCCATTACGAGTTGCAGAAGACTGCAGAGAACAACGTCTGAAATGAGCCATTATCATCCCTTACAAGATAGATGGACCTTCTCTCTCAACAGCCTGCTAGGCTGAGGAGTGGGAAGGTGCTACTTCAGGGAAGTGAAAATCCCTTCATTTAAGACATTTAAAGATAGATTGCATGAAACACTAAAGACTGAACTGGAAGAAACAATCCCGCCCTTGTGCCAAAGGTACGGATTTGTCAAGCAGATCTGGCACTCTAAGACGTTTACAGATCCCAGTAACTCCAGCTGTCAGTATATCCTTTCCCTCTAACCCTTTCACGAAGAGCTCCCTAGTCTTTCATTCCTCCAGCTGTCCTTCAGAGGAGTGATCTCTTCCACATATCCCGACTGCCTGTGAAAACAGTCCCCACTTTTTTCTCTCTATGTGTACTCCTACACAAACTATGCTGGCCAGCTTTCTCAGTGTTCTCCTCTGTCAACTGTTTGATTCTCGTGGAAGATTTTTGACCCTTTCATATGTGCCTTTCATTATGCTGCAGCTGTCTTTGCTCTGAGTGCTCAGCCAAAGCGTTGCATCACCTTGTCCAGGGAGATGCAGGATATACAATGTGTTTGGTTAGAGCACCACCACAGAAGTGGGCAAAACCAGCCCCATGAATGCAAAAATGACTCAGCTCTTCAGCAACCAGAACAAGCAGTTTCCATTTCAAGCATGGGATGGAGACAGACTTCACCTGTCTTGCTGTAAAACCACAGGAGCACCCTGAATTTTTTTTGGTGTTGCCATAGTGACCTCTCTTAAAAGACTGTCTCCTTAGAGAGAGAAGCTCAGCTAACATGGAATTAAGCAGTGAGTTTTGTTTCTCACCAGTCATAAATGAACCCTCATAAGCTTCACAGAGGCATATATGCTCCTGGGAATGCATTTCTTAGCTCCAGTTTAAGCTTTGCTTATAATTTGAAAACTGCAGTAAAATTTTGTCATCAGAAAATCAGGGTTTTCCATGTTCTTATTAGGAGCTATTTACTTCGAAATAATTAGCAGAGAGAACAGTTGTTTTATTAGGTCTGTGGATTTCTATGAGAATGATGGGGTTTTGGATAACACATGAGCTTGGAAAGGTTCCGTTATGCCCTCAGGGTAATATAAATCCCTCAGAGGAAATAATGCAGCACTGGAAGAACATGGTAATGAGGTAAGGCAAACAGAAACAAAAGATAATTACATTAGAGAATATGCCTAGACAAAATGCACATCAAAGCAAAGTAAAATGAAGACTGTAAACTGACTTTCAGTTTATTATTTTTACCTTCCCATAAATCCACTGTCTGGAAAATATCTGTTGTTCTTACTCCATAGATTTCAGCAGCTTTTAAGAACTGAGATATTTGTTCCATCTGCTTGAAAGCCATTTTTGATTCAGAGATCTTTGCAATAGGCTCATTTCCCTTTGGATGCAAACTGTTTATTAACTTGCATAACAGCTGAGAGATAAAGACAGAAACAAAATTAGAAAGCAGTCACCAAACTAGAAGGCAATTTCTGCACATGAAATGATGCTGCATAATTCTTTTGACCTGGCCAGTTTCTGTCAGAGACATCATTTCTTCAGTTAAAAACAAAAAAGTGAATTGATAAAAATCAAAGTATATTAGAAAAGCAGTTAAAGCTTTCATTAACTGAGGCAATAGCCTAACCATATAAATCCTAATCTGCTAGAAACAACAAAGCAATCACTGGTAGAGGTTATATAACAACTGACAGAGAAGAAGCCTCATGCCCAAGCCAAAAAATAAGCAATGTCAATTGAAATGTTGTTAAAGTCATTTTGGCAGAGATTCAATGATTAGCATAGTCTTACAGCCACTGCAAACAGCAGCATCTGCCTGTTGTTCAATAAACCAATGGAATACAATGTTTTAGCTACAGAATTATTCCCAAGAAGACAGTTATGACACAATCCTATCCATCAAATTTGCTATATCTCTTCGCCTTTCCTTGTCAACACTGATTATTTCCTTAAGATAAAAGTATGCATCTCATTTTAAAAAATATCTCATTTAACTGCATGAGAAAAGATGCTGAAGGAATGAGTCATACTTATATATAAAACATGCATGACTCATAAGAATCATAAATATTGTACTGATCCCAGTGCACTAGTAGGATAATTTCTCTTCTGAGATTAAGACTTTTGGTCAAAAGGAAATAAATCAGATATTAAGATATATATTTCTGCACTGACCATTAGCTCTGACCAATTTATCTAAATGAAGACAGAACACAGGGGCACTGTGCATACAAACACATGAAAGTGTCTAACTGGACAAAACACTTACCGTTCCGTCCATCAACCAGGTCTGAAAATGTTGCCTTCCAGGAGGAGGGTGCTCTATCTGTTCTCCACACTGTACAATAATCCAGTTCACCAGCCTAGACTCTAATTCCGGGTCGTATTTCTGTTCAATCTTTTCCTGAACTTCTCGGCTTAAGCCATAGCTTGGTCCTCTGTTAGCCATCTCTGGAAACAAGGTAGAGCTTACTTAGTGGGCAGAGTCCCAGTCTACACCTTTGAAGTATGCACAGGAAAATTAAAGGACAAAAGAATGAGCAGCCTGCCCTAAATGTTAGACAGTTGAACAGATGTTCATCCACACTGAAAGTAACTGTATGGCACCAGTTATAGCTGTTCCACAGAACAGGGGAGGGATCAATGAGGGAATATCCTTTTCCAAAAGCACAAATCAGCTACAACATCTCTTTTAAAAGGAAGGGAAAAACAGCAGTCCCCCCTGCCCAACCACAAAAACAGAAGAAAAGCAAGATTTAAAACACAGTAGGTTTTAAAGAGAGGCTTCTGCTATGTTTACAGAGAATACAATAGGGTTGTCAGATCAACGTTACAGCTGCCTGCAAATCCAAAAGCACTTTAAAATTGCCTACCTAATACTTGCTAATAAGAAGAAGGTTGTGCATGGGAGCTCAAGCAATCCGATTAAAGATGCAGTCAGTCTTCCTCAGCAGAGATGCAAGGATGGATATCCAGAGATCAGCACACTGAAAAGCGAAGATGAATTTAAGAGACGAAGGCTGCCACAATGCCCTGCTGCTGCTGCAGCATCGTGGTTTGAAGAACAGTGTATTGATTTGATTTTCCTCACATATGAGGAGGGTCAGAGCAGGGGCGTTGCTAAGAGCCATTAAAGAGACCTGCCTCCTCAGCCACAGCCCGGGGATCCTGTTTATCTCGCCCATCTGTGGTCTGTTTTCATGCATCTTTCCTCAGCCTTGCGCTGCTCACCCCACCGGCTCAGATTTACTCCACCTAGTCTGCATCAACCCAAACTGCACCAAGCATCCTGGTGACAGATAGGCAGAAATACAAATAGAGGCACTCTGTTAAATGAAGGTGACAGAAATTACCACACATCTAGTTTATTTTGAATCATAAGCCAGAAACAACCCCTTTTTCTCCCTGTTCTGCATCTCAATGATAACAGGCTGAGAGTGTGACAAATAATTTCTCCTCTTCTGTGTTCAAATGCTGATAAAAAAGTTTGAACAAGGGGACAATAGGATGAAAAGTGAAGGAAGAAAAGGCAGGTAGTAGAATATTATTATCACTGTCTCATCAATAGATATTAGGCTATCAAATAGTGGAATGGTGTCCGGAAAAACAACTCAAACCACTAAAACCAAGGGGAAATCACTGAAAACTAGAAAACCTACTATAAAGCACAGGGATTTTACTTTCTGCTGGTATGAGTCAGCTAACCTCCAGTCATAGGAAGGGAGCTATGCCTACAGTCGTTTAAATTTTGATTATACCACTCATACAATGTGCAAGGGGAGAGAAGAGTTAAAACGAGACTTTTCCTGCAGATTGATTTAATCCTATATTAAATAAAATCACTTTGCTTCTTTCTGAGTTACACAAGACTTTGTCAAATGTCTTTCATTCATGCTGTATTATCCACCGTGGTATGAAATAGTTTCCTTTTGGCAAATGATTAATGTTCCGCTTGATATGCAAGGTGGTTGATAAACCCAAGGTGGACACACAATCAGTTTGGCCAACGAAAGTCCTTCTGCTGCATTCAGAAAGGAAAAAAAAAGGGGAAAAGAAACACAGTTCCTTGTATATCTGTTTCATAATAGGCTCTTCATCCATTACTTTCTGATTTTAAGATTCTGAATTCTCAGACATACTGCTTCTGATGCTGCTGGGCTTGAACAGACTCAAGAGATGAAAAATTTAATAGATGACCTAATTCATTATTGTCCTCCACAGGCATTTCATTTAGTGCTTTCTCTTCTCTGCACTGGTAGTTTTAAACCCCTATGAAACACTTGATTACATAACTCAGAGCATGCTACGTGACGGGGCCACCACTTGAGCACTTTCCATCTCAGTGAGCATGGGGCTGAAGGCACAGCGGATGTGCAGGAACCAAGGCTGCAAGCCCAGCCTGGAGACCAGAGAAGGAACAGGCTGCAGCTGCAACAGGAAGAGGCAGAACATGAATTTGACATCCTTTCCCTTCAAGCAGCTGTTAAGGGCTGGGCTTCACACTCTTTGGCCAGTCCCACAAAGAATAAGCTGTATTTTGCACTTTCAGATCTTTTTTTGTTCTTCTGTTTGGAAGAGAGCTACCTAAGGTGCCTGGCTGTTTCTGGTCACACCAGGGTGCTCAGTGCTCACTGGCAACAAGATTTCGTGAAAGTCACCTACCTTTGCATCAGCCTCTGACTCTGTTTCCTAACTTGGGGGCAGGGATGAGTAATTTAACTCTCCTGGGCTGCAGAGCAGAGGTCTCCCCCTTCACAGATGTTGGCTGTGCAACCTGTTCTCGAGGGACTGTTCCACACTGGGAAAGCTGAAAAGGTTGTCCATCAATATCAATTTTTAATAAGGCTTTGAAAAACTGGAAAACTGCAGAGGATTGGAAAAATGCCAGCTCCTCACCAGTATTTTCCAAAGTACCACTAAACAAATCATAAGCCTGCTTTCAGTGCCATCAGTCCTTGGGAAAACAATGGAATAATTTTTTTAAAGTGATAGTGTTGATGCAATTTACTAAAAGCTCTGTCATATTACAGTTGGCTACTCCATGACACATTGATTAGGGAACGAAACCATTTCTGAAACAACATGATACATTAGAGAGATTAAAGCTGGCTAACTAGTCGGTCCTGTAATATGACTGTAACTGAAAAATCATTAATGATGGTATATATTTTATTCAGTTTGTACAAGAATATCTTCCCAGGCCTGAACTATTTAATGTTATTAGAAGTCACCACCCCCACCCCCTCACCCCCCAGGCTCATGTGAGTATGCAAAAAAGATAAGGAAACCTCCTTGAAAGCAGTCTACTTGGAAGCAGACAAAGAAGTGTCTTATTGCAGCCAAAGTCCAGCCATCACTGAAAAAGTACTTTTAAGAATGCAGTACTCTGTCCTATGGCAAAACAGATGATAAAAGAGATGCAGAGGATGATGAAGATGTTGGGTAAAACACTGTGACTGAAGGGCTTGGCTGAATAAAACATGGGAGGTGCACCAACAGCAATGGGAATATCATATCCAGTTCTGATAATTACTCTTCATAAAAAGGAGTGGAAGAGTGAAGTAAATTTGAATAGTGATTCCAGTAACTGGCGGACTAAAAATTAGAGCTTTTACAGTAATCACATCAGAAGGATTATCTGTTTATCTCACCAAAACTTAAGAAATTAAGAAATGGCAAGCACATGTGCCTACAAGTTAAAGAAAAACTTGAAGGAGCTCAAGTTCCTTATGTCAGACCCAGGCAGATTAAAGCCTGATGGTTAGAAATGTGATGTGGAAGAAAGGGGCAGATTTACAGCGCAAAGGTGATACCATTAGAACACTTCACCTACTGCTTCTAATGGATTTTGTCCTCTTATTTTTCTTGGCAACACAAGACTAGAATTTATGACTAAAAAATAGAGATGAAGCTTGAACAACTGAAGTAGCATTTCATGCCTGTAAGCACCATGACTCACCTTATGCTCTCAGAAAATCACAATATTAACCTATAAATTTAAAAATCTTTGTAAGCCTATAAACAAATGCTGCCAAAACCAACAACAAAACTGACATTAACTAGCTCACTACCCACGTGTAGATCCAGGGTAACTCCATAGCCTTCAATGTCTTCCAACTAGAATACAGAAGGAAAAGTAAAACTTATCCTACCACAGAGCAATCATTAACCTTTGTCAGATTCAATGTTTGGCAATTCATTCCTTAGAAAGAGTATTTCAGCTATCCCATGCTTGATCTTACAAAGTATGGTGGGTTGAATCCCCACGACACAAAGCTATCCAGCAATAACTGTGAAGTCCAGGCTCCGTTTCCCTAGTATGCCACTGTACAATAACGGACTTTTCATTATCAAGTTTAAAAAAAAAAAAGAAACAACCAAAACAAAAAGAGGGAGTTTTCCAAAACTTTTAATTTACAGCATCTCCCTTCATAAGGAAACATCCAAAGAGCTGCTTAAAGATCCTCCCTGCATGCATTTCTGTGTATGATGTCAGGTTTTCTAGAGTTGCAGAGAGGATGCTCAGGTCCAGTAAAAGCTCAGTTCAAGTACAGGGCCTTTTTCAGGGAGCTTCAAGGCAGGAAAGTGCTCTGCAGAGCCTTGGTTTTATGCATGGCCTTGCTTTGTTGTGAGATACCTGGAGATGTTCTACACAAGAGAACTAGTCAGACTAGGGGGAAAAGGTAGTATTGGAATATTGCCCTCTTTTAAACTGTGCAAAAACAGGTGGCAGAGTTAGAACCAGGGGACAACATTAATTTTAGAAATTCTAACTTTCCCATTACTTTGAGATCTACAATCTAGAGATCCTCGAAGACAAAAACTTAAACAAGTATCTTCCCTTCCACCTGCAAAAAGGTTTCTTTGCCAGCTCTGAAGATGCTATGCCACAAGCAAGTGCATACTTGGAACACCTCAAATTTGGGTTTAAAAGAAAAGTAATTCAGGAAAGAAGGACACTCCTATTTGTGTGACAAAAGAGAAAGCACCAATACTCCAGCCTGCAGAACAATGCAGCTCCTAAATCTGCCATGAACAGGAGTGTTTCTGGTATTTTTAAGTCACTGACCACCTTCCAAGCAGCTTGCCAGCAGAAACAGTTACCACTTAGCGCTGGAAACCAATTCCTGTGGATGTAATTATCAGCATTCCCAGTATTCAAGATGAGCTTGGAGGTAAATTGTGCATTTGAATTCTCAGGACCTCTTAAGTTTTGTGCTGGATTAACAGACTCCTTTGAAAGAAACCCAGAAGGTTTCATATTGATTGCTTATCTGTTCCCAACTAAAACAGTACCTCCTGAGAACTACTTCAGTTTGAAAATTATACATTGCAATGCACATTCACCAGTAGAACAGAAAGGAAGTAACATCTTTATTTCACTGAAACACAGGTCAAAACAGACAGCAAAATTTACAAACATCTCCCTGCCCCCCCAAAAGGATCAAATCCTCTAACTACATAAATGCTGCTTATTATGGTTAGGGATTTAGCTTTGCCGTAAGGAACTTTTTCAAGAGCTACTGTCCCAAGGACTAGCACACTCTGGCATACTTTCTGCCAGCAAGCCATAACCAGTTAAATCCAAACCCGAGGATTCCTGTAAGGACTAGATCTGATCCTAGGCGGCAGCCTTCAGGGACTGCTTTTCCCAGGCTAAAGTCTGGGCAGGCCACTTGCATCACTCCAAACCCTAAGTGTGCTACTGTTCAGCAGACCTTTGCCACTGACACGAGCACCTGCTTCCACCCCAGCAGGCAGCAGTGACCTTCTCATGTTGCCACGTGGGAGGCAAGTGGACAGCGTGGTGCAGATCCGAAGGCCCAAAAAGAACACAACCTTTCATGTGCTAGCCTAGAAACATTTCAAATATGTATTTTAATTTCAGAACCAAATGACTGGAAGTTTTAGGAGCTGTCATTTGCTTTTCCTTCCAAATATAAATGCAGAGCTGCCTGAAGCTCCTTGCCAGACACAAATCAAGAGACTGTAGCAGGTTGAGAATGTGTCTACCTGTGAGCTGCAATTACTGCATCATATGGAGGATGCCCATTTCTCTTTAATGGAAAAGAAGCACTGGACCACATAACATTCATATGCAGGACTTGAAAGAGAAATACAAGGTCAAGCCTACAACCAGAGTCCTGTAATTTAGATTTACACATTACATGACCAAAGCTGTAACATTTTTCTGTTCTAGACAAATATATATTGAAGAGAGATGAGGTGCTACAGTCACAAAGTAAATCTGAGCTATAAAAACTGACCAGCAAGCAGTAAATCTGTGAGCAGTGCATTTCTGTCCTTCATCTCTGAACCTCTTTCCCAACAATAAAATCTTCCCTTAGAAAAGCCCTGCCAGGAGCAAAGTGACATGGACAGGGGCATTAAAACCTCAGGCGCAGCAAGCTGGCTAGTATTTAATGTAATGGCTGAGTTCCCTCTGCCTTTCCTGTCCCTGCTGGGCTCCGAGAACAAACTTAGAAGGGCGAGCGTGCACACTGACGTTTGGTATTTCTGTCTGCATTCTTTACACAGCCAATGAATTTTCATCAAGCCTTGGTGAAATTTTGCATTCATACATATCTTAATGAATTTGGTCATCAGCACAAAGCAGAGATTGTTCATCTCAGACACAGGTCAAACACAGAACCCTCTTCTACTTCCCTGGAAGCCTTTAGTAGAACATAACTTTTCAGCACTTAAAAAAACTAAAAAAAATGTGAAAGGGTAAGGTAGGTCTTTGTAACAGCACAACTGAGTAACTAAGAAAACAAGCTGAAATCTCATTATGCCCCAGGACACGATTTCCCCTCCCACTTGTTTGGGTTTTCTTCCTGCCACAGAGGAGACAGAAATGACAAGCACAAACCTAATGCAGAAACTCTGACCACAGCACTGGTTCAGAAAATGTTGCAACTCCATATTGCAGCATGACTGGAGCATTGAAGATACTTCAGCAGCTGCAGGCAAATCATTGGTTCAATGTTTCTCTCTAAGCATGTTTTAATTTGGTATGAAAAGTATAGTACCATAAATCTTTTAGTCCCATTGAATAACAGCATGTCCAAGAGAGCATGTAACCAAAATTAACATAAAAATGAAACAGCAGGAGGTGGTTCTTGTAAGGCCTATCCAGCTAGGCTTTTTTTTGTGAACACTGCCTTGTTTGCATTTAGTGTTGATGCAACAGAAAATAGCTTAGCTAAACTGAAACTACATGAAACACTTAACACCAATTAAGTTAAAAAGCCCCCAAAACCCAAAAAAACTCAAACCAGCTGGTGTGTAATACAAAGCCAAAGAAGAGGAGAGACAAAACAAGTAGAATATTTAACAAGATAAAAATACATATATCTAAAACTGCGTAAGTACAGCTCAATATAAGCAGAATAAGAGCACTTGTTTATTAGGAAACAAGTGGAATAAGCTTTAGAAACTGATTATTTCATGCGAATCAAGCTTATTGTTGAGGAAATGTACATTAGATACTCACAAAATAGGCTTTGCATTTGTCAACAAATCAGAAGTCTGTTAAAAAACCGCCCAAAACAGAACATAAGAATTCATTACAAAGGATTTTAAGAATCTGCACCATGCAGAGCTTTCCAAGTGTGTAATACCCTATTTTACTACAGTATGCCTACAGAGGAATGAAATACTAGTTTTTAAACATGTCTAATACTGAAAATAATTACTACGTAGGCATCTACCAGCAAAGAAAAAAGCAATGCCCCAGGCATTAACTCAGAGGACAAAACAGTACCAATTTGGAATGACACTGTAATATGCGAATATCACATTATTCCAGATTGTCAAAGCTTCCTGGTAGGTCAACAGCTACTCAGAGGTAGGATGTAAATCTCCCTAGTTATCACTATCCCTTCTTTCAGGCATCTGAACATGCCAAGTTGCCAGCAGTCAAAACCCTGGTAATTTCCAGCATGAACACTGGGAAAATGCTTATGCTTGCAAAGATAAATACCAACGGAACTACCACAGCAAAGTCAGAGAAAAAGGTCTGTCTGCAGAAGGTCTACCTCAGAGCCAGCTCTTCATATTTAAGCACACCAGATTTACAAAAACAAAAAGTGAGCACAGAGAGGACACTAGCAGTCTCCAAATTTCAAAACACTACCTGGAATACTGTCTTTATGAGGAAAGTATCATCTCTGCCTTTGCATTTAGGCCATATGTAACAAACTCTGGGTGTACCTGTACTGTAAATGCTACCACTGATCTCCATTTAGCCAGCAGAAAAGGAAAACAGAACTACAAAACAAGTGGCATTGAAAACCCCTCCCCTAGGATTACGTTTTCAGTAACGCTGAGGTTTCAGCAACCAATGCTGCAGTTTTGTGTTCTCAGCAATCGTGCCAACCCTGTTACACTGAATTCTCCCACCTCATGTTATTACAGCAGAATAATGGTGGGGGGGGGCAAAACCACAAAACACCACCAGCAAACAAGGAAGAAAACCCTCCTGAAAACTATTTACACAACTGCTCCACTTCACATTTGCTTTCAGCTATCTTGCTCTTAGGCATTGCAACAGACACCTTACCTGTAAAGTATCAATTATTTAATAAAGGCTAATGTGAAGCACAAATACAATGCAACACTTTGAAGAGAAATACACAGCTACAGTTTATGCAGGCACACAAAGCCTTTTCCTTCTCTGAAGTATTACAGTTAAATTGAATGTTTACAGGTGTAACTCCCTAATAAAGAAAAAAAGGCTCAAAACTTTTCAGTCACTGAAATAACTTTAATAGGTGTGAAGAAAAAGTACATCTATTAGAACTGGTAATTCTGGGCATTAATTAAAATTAATTACTTTGGAATTACTGCAGTCCACTTGTTTCAGCTTTTTCTTCCATTATGAGCCAAACCAATCTAAGATGTGACAAAACTGGATTAAAAAAATTTATCATGGCTTAGGACACAAAGTTTTAAAATAATTTTGACTTGACTGCATCTTTAAAACTCGCAAAATCTATTTTTTAGGTCTTCTCAGATGCAAGTGATACAAACACATATAAAGATGACAACTGCTTAACAGTACATAAACATGAACACAGCTCCAACTCCAGGAATGCAATTTGCATTAACTTTCTCAAAAGTTGAAAACACATTCCAGAGGGTTTAAAGCTAAAGTGAATTGCATAGTGATACAAACAGAAGAACAGTCTACGCCAGAAATACTTGGGAACAAGATTTCATGGAATGTTCTAATTCCTCAAGCAATTATCCCAATCTAGATTACCCTGAGCTGGATAGAGGCTATTTATAAGAGCACGTTGTGACAGAACAAGGGGGAGAACGGGTTCAAACTAAGAGAGTAGGTTTAGATTAGATAATTAGGGAAAAATTCCCTACTGTGAGGCACTGGAACAGGTTGTTCATAGGAGTTGTGGATGCCCCATCCCTGGAAGTGTTCAAGGTCAGGTTGGATGGGGCTCTGAGCAACCTGGTCTAGTGGAACAGATGATCTTTAAGGTCCTTTCCAACCCAAACCATTCTATGATTCTTTGACTAACTGAGTTAGGGAATTGGTACACTTGAATTAGAAAATTTGCATCTAAACAAGAGCCATCTTTTTTTACTCTTGTATCAAAATTCAAAATTTTACATCACAGCTTCTTGTTTTTTGGAGTATTGAAACCTAAATAAAACTGTACTTCACAGGAACTCGTCTGAAATTTAGGTTTTGCTCATGCTGGTTTTTTTTTTTAACTTTAGTTGTTTGTTTGTGGTGGTCTTTTTAAAATTAAAACCTACTACCTCATCAAAGCCCTATTCAGCACACTTCTGCTGACATAGCTAAAACTGAAAGTGACAAACTCTCTAGAAATACCTTACCCCCAGCAACTTTAGTCTTTTAAGGTAACAATAGTGATGCCATTTACTACTTAAAATAATAAACCCAGAAACAGCTATGTGCTTTTGACTGATGTTACACATTAAGGCCAGCCTGAACTAATTCCAGCCTCTCACCTAAGTTCCTCTCTCTCAAGTGTATGAATAGTACTGTATTTCTGTACAAAACCCAGGTAACAGTCATATCTGCAATTAAATCAATTTCCTATTAAATTCTATGAATTTACATTTTAAGAATTATCCAACTATCAAGTTCCATTTACAGCTTCTCAGGGTTGGACTCACGCAGCTCAGGAAGACACTGTTCCCAGTAATCCACAGCTCGCAAGTCATGGGAAAGAGGCAGTGGTGCCCTGTGGCACTGTACTCCCCACTTTGAAGAAGTTACTATTAAAGTCACCTTTATTGATCCAGTTTCAGTTTACAGCAAGATTATATATTGCTCCCTTAACAGCAGGCCCACAAATGAACAATGACAGACAGGCAGCCTGGAGAAGATGACACACATCCATCCTCTTGATAAGCACAGATAAAGAGCTCTTAAGGCTTTGAGGCCCTGCGTTCTTAGAAGTCGAATTCTTCCCTATGTAGTACCCCAAGCACACCATCAGGGTGTGCCTTACACTTCTTAACAGCATTTCAGAACAAAGTAACCATTTATCTGAAATCTGTTTATTGTGTATCATGGTACTCACTATTCTAATAACTAACTTCAGTAAACACTCAAGTTGTATTTTGCCTTGCACAGATGGTTTCGGACATACGATACAATGATGTTACAGCAGAAGGAAAATAATAGGTGTCAAAGATGTGAAAATAAAGTTTTACTGTACAGGCCAATAGTAACAAAAACGAATCAATATTTCAGTACAAAATTGTAGGAAATTTGTGAAAAAAATGGTTTAAGTGGTGAAGGAGAGGTTCTGAACACAATAGCAGCACTCCTTCACACTTTATACTGTGTGCAAATGCAGCAATAATACAATACCTGTATTTACGAAACAGAGGTAAGGAAACAGTAGATAAAGCTCAGTTCCTACTGTGACAGTCACAGGCCTGCCACCATGTGGGTAAGAACAAGGCTTCTGTCACTCAAGGGAAAGAGTCAGGTGTAGAGTTCATGCACTAATGCTACTCTTCAGCTTATGCTACTGTTGACAGCTTGTCAATTAAATCATCAACAGTATTCACAAGGAGTTTTGTATCCTCCTTGTCACTCATCCGATGCTGGCCGATTTTGCGGAGGATAACATCCACGTCCTTGCTCAAAACACGGTCAGCAACTTGCATAGAGATCTGCCAAGGGACATCACCATCCTTCATGCCGTGGATAAGGCGTATGGGACATGTTACAGGAATAGGACTGTTCAGCACACAGTGATTTTCTGCTTCTCTGATAAAGTCATAGGTCAAGGAGTAATATCCTTCCTCATTGTGCTTTGTTTGATACTTCCATTCACCCTTTTCTTCTATTTCTTTTTGTGCCTATAAAAAAAGAGAGCAAAGAATAGACAAAACAGATGTTAGGACTACTTAAGAGTACCTCAACTTATTTCTGTTCTAAAAGCTGTAAAACTCCCCCAGGCGTAAAATTTCACCTTGTTCATTTTTATTAGCAGAATTGTATTCCTGTTCCCCTCACAGCATCTGAGAAGACAAACCCCCTACCATATCACAAAAGCTGCTTGCCAAACCTCTCCTGCATATTAATCTAGTTAAAATTCATCAATGAAATTCGGTTTCTTAGCCAGAATCTATCAGGAAAAAACAGGTGTATAGCCACCATGAACAGTAAATCTCCTTGGCTTCAATCAGTTCACTAATCCTCAAACGAGGAGAAATCCTGGGAAAAAGACATTTTCCAGTGATCAGTCTTTTCAGTCTTTGCCACAATATGTGTCTCTAAATATGTATTTCCAGATTCTTTCCTTAGTCCTGAATAGTAATGCTGATACTACAAAGTGTCTTAGAAAAAACCCAAACAAAATGGGAAAATATTTTCATTATTCTAAAGCACACATTATTTATTGCCATGTAACACCTGATTTACTTTCCTGAAGACTAGACATTATTATCATCAAGGAAGAATCTCAGAAGGGCAGTTCCCACTATCTAAATCTTACAGTTTTTACAAACACACTAATCTGAAGAATTTCCTTTCTATGCACACAACCTGTGTCATACTCATCCAGTGCCACCTCAACTACTTTAGTGGCTACTTCTCCACCCTTCAAAGCACAAGGATCCAATTCCAATGCAAATATAAGATATTCAACACTGAAATCTAA
Source organism: Cnemophilus loriae (assembly GCA_013397755.1). Taxonomy (NCBI): domain Eukaryota; kingdom Metazoa; phylum Chordata; class Aves; order Passeriformes; family Corvidae; genus Cnemophilus; species Cnemophilus loriae. The sequence goes on from VZTF01006007.1 coordinate 141,998, forward strand.
TAGATTGCAAACAGCAGGGATCTGACTTCACATCCTCTAAACCACAGTAATATAAGCACACTCTGGCTAGTGCTCACACTAGTCTCATACTGTAAGCCTACATTAATCAAATACAGAAAACTTACCTAAGAATTTGCTGGAAAAGTACAGTTTAAATAACATAATTTCTTAAATTCTTGGTAAGATTTTTGGACTGCACAAAAGCCAACCATCAACATTTACCTCAATGGGAAGCCTCTTAAAAGTTGTTACAACGTGGTCTGCTGCTACAGCTACTCCAACCAGAGCAGCTACTTTATCTGGGCGTGCTATTGCAGCATGAAGCATCAGCCATCCACCCATGCTGGAGCCCACCAGAATCTGGAAAAGAAAATAAAAAAAAGAGAAGAAAATATAGTGTTTTACAGGAAATGGCTAAGAGGCTTTTTCTTCTTGCACAAAGTATCAGTTTTCACTTGGTTTAACTATTTAAACCTTGGGCATAATCCTGCTGTCCTTACCCAGGCAGAACTGCTGTCACCTCCAGTGGAAATTTTGCCTGAGTAAGCACCACAAGACCTGGTATTTATTATTCTGTTTGGCATGGCTGGTTATTGCTGTCTGAGACTGAAACACTGTAAACAAAATGAGAGTTGAAACAATTCAGTATCATATGCATACTTTTATGTTTCCTTCTCAAGATAAATGCACATGATAAAGGCTCAGTGCAGTGAAAGAAGTAAACAAAAGCAATTCATAATACAAAATTGTTTTAAACACAATACTAGGTATTTCTAGGTTGTAAGAGATTCCAAGTTCCTCACAGTAATTTCTAAAGTAACTGAAGAAATCAAATGCTGCTTTTCCTGCCTTTTTTTTAAAGCTATTTAATCATATGGAGTATCTTGCAATCTTCCTGCAAATCCTTTAATTAATGCATCAGCATGGGACAGTGACACACTTTTTCATTAAGAGGGCTGCACTGCACTGGAACAATTCCTTGTCCCCTGTCAGGTGGCACCTCCACCATGAGGCCTTCTCAGACTCTCTGGGACAACAGCCCTGCTCTAAGCAGGAGATTCTAATAAACAGCCTCCAGGAGGTCCTGCCAACCCATGCTTCCACGATTTTGTAACCTACCTGCTTGCAAAAGAACTCCTATGAATACAACCTCTCAAACGATTCAGCTTGAAAGTGAGCAGGTGTCAGTTATTCAGCAAAAGCTACTGCTGACCAGAGCTATTATGGCATATTTTTGATCAATGTTCTACCTTGAGAGAAAACCAGCATTCTATATTTAAAAACAAAATATAACCTGTGGGCCATCTGTAAGTTCATCCAGTATAGACAGAACATCTTTTCTCCATTTGCCAATTGTACACTCTTCAAATTTACCATCTGAACTTCCACATCCTGTATAGTCAAATCTGAAAAAATAACCATCAACATAAAAGTCATAGTACTGTCTACAGCAACACAGACACTAACTAAATACTATATATATAAAATCAAATATAAATCAAATGTATAATCAAATCAGCAAGGGACAAGATACCACATTGAGTATTTTCTTACTTGGTCCTGTTTATCACTAGGACCAGAAATCACATAAAAGGGGTTTAAATACAACATACACAACTAAGTTATGCAGCATTCGCTTATCATTTGATACAACACGATAATTTACAAGAATAGACAAAAGATTTCCCTTACAGACAAAAAACTCCCCTCAGATACTTCAATTTTAAAGGTATTTTTAAAATGTACAATCTCTTTCAAACACTGAACCCAAATACAAAGACTTATGACTCACAGCATTCAATCTCATCTATCAAAGGACAGCATCACCAAGAAGGGGCATGTTCTTCTAAACCCGCAGAAGACACAGGGTAACTTAATCAGAACTGGCAGGAAAGGACAGTGCTTATAGTGGTAATTGAAAAACAGAACTCCAGGTCCTTCATTTTTAATTTGTGTGCCTCTAGCATGACTGTAACATGTAGCACTGGCTAGACTACAGAAAATTAGAGAATTTTCTGAATTACTTTCAGAATAGATTCTCCTGATTTACCTCAGTCTCTCTGCTGACAGAAATCCTACATTTGGAAATGGAAGAAAGACTTCTTATCTTGTATACAAGCTCCCTTAGAACAGGGAGCATCCCAATCCAAATGCCAAAGTTTACATATTTGTGTTGAAACCCCTTCCCCCAACTCATGAGACAAGTTCCATTTACTCAAGAACAATACTCTTGTATGTACCTGATGAAGGCATGACCTAATGATTTGCAGAAATCTTCAAGGGCAGTTGCCTTCTGACCATTCATATTTGAATTGAAGCCTGGAAGGAAAATAACCCCTGGATTCCTGCCTTTTAGTTTCTGATAAGCGATATTTGGTCGATCTGGTCGAGTAAGAAAGCTGACCGATGACTTCAGTCTGCAAACTAATGAGAGAAGCTATTTAGTACAATCATCATGATAACCTTGTCAGAAACACAAGTTTTTATAAACCCAGGGTTTGGCAAATATGGATATATTATGTGAAAATAAGGTATTTTGGCTCAAGAGAGAAGAAAAAAGCGTCTCCTATTCTTTAATGACTGACAAGTACTGATGAACCTGAAAGTTTATTGTGATTCATTCTCAAATCATTAGATGCCAACCATGTAGAGAGTTCACTCAGCAATCAGCAAAGTGGCTGACTTGAAACAAACACTAAAGGTTTCCTGGATTTCATCAGTCCTTATGTTTTATACCATCTTGAATACATTTACTCATTTCACAAAAAATCTTCCCATTTAATATCTGCTTAGTTTAACCTTTTATTTTCAAAAAGCGTAATTTTGAGACTAGAATACTCTGTGCAATGGAAGTTTACAAGTACATGAGATGACAAATTTTTCATGAAAATTGAAACTGAAGGATGAAACAGCACCTTTATCAAAACCCCGGATCCACACAATATATGGAGATATAGGGCCAAGTTCATAATCAAGAATTGCGAAAGAATCTTGTGACTAACTTTTTCATCATGATGAGCATAAAACGACATTAGCATTGCTTAAAACCAAATGAAATAAATAACATCAAACAAGGAAATAAGATTAACAGAGGAAATGCTAACTAATTAATAATTCTGCTGAATCTCAACAGCTGCTACAGGATTTAATCTAACTTTAGCAGTCAGTCAGTTGTACCTCTACTGCAGGTGAGGACAAGTAATTCATAGAGAGCTGTTAAGGAGACTTAATCCACTCTATTATCCTACTCAGCACGGTAATTTGTTAAACTGAAAGCTTGGTCAAGTCTTCTAAGACTCTGACACTCTTAATTCTTAGATTAGAAGATGACTGGCTCTTCAACAGTTGGGTACAGAAACTATGCAACCCAAAATAAAGTGTCAGGGCTTCCTAGGGGTATAATAACTGGATAAATAGTGCAAAAACCAAGCCCCGACAGTATCACACCACTTAACTGTCCTGCAGCCTTGAGTGCTGTTTTGTCACTACCAGAGAGATTACATTCAAGGCGTTTTGGGGGGTTGGTTTGTTGCTAAACTTGGATGTGCATGAGTAAGTGTGGACACAGATACAGGATGCAGCTAGCGTTCAGCACTTTCCTACAGTCCAACAGAAATTGTACCATTTGAACTATAGATTAAAACCATTAAATTGCTCCTCAAACAATGAGGTAGTTCTTTATCCTACTGAGGCTGTTTATAAAGGTGAACGACTTCCACAGTAAAGGTATTCAGATGCATCCACACTGTGGCTTTTGATTTGTGTGTGTCTCTCACTAAGTCAGTCACTTCTTCAAGTGCCAGTAAGAGGAGATACACCAAGAAGCACTAAATTTAATACAAAAATAATTGGGGGTATTTTTCTCCCCCTTAAGCCCTGATAGCCATCTCTGAAGCCACTGGTCGTCCATGCTGCAGCACTCTGGAGGTGTCCTCAAATTACTTTGACACTGGGCGGGGTTCCAACTGCAGCTACAAGACACAACCACTGTCTGAGCTATTTCACAAACTGTTCGTCCATTTAACAAGTTAATGGAAGCGCACCAGCAGCAATCCCAACCTGAATAATGCAAACCTCTAAAGCAACCACCGCAGCCAACCTAAAACCAAAGCTCAGTGCAGGCACCCTCTCAGATTTCTCTTTAGACAGACAACATCATCAGCAGCTACCCAGTAATTTCTCCTCCTGATTTTAGGAAAGACCTTGCTAAGAGCAGGGAAGCATTTCTGAAGGGTGCAAGGCAGGTATCAGTGTTTATAAAAGCAAGTTACAGACAGAAGGTGATAGCTACAGGAAGACCATGCAAGCCTTGCCTGATGGTATCTACAGAATTCTCTTCGTATCAGAATCACTGTGCACTTTTACGAACACCAGAAACTGTGACTGGAACCAGTGCTACATGTCAAAGCCAAAGAAGTTCTCTGAACAGCTCTGGGAATGCTCCTGCACTGTGATCTTCCCACTGCCAGCAGCAGCAGATTAATGCTGCTGTGACAGGTAATGGACTCAACGCTGTCCACACCTGGTTTCGTGCAACCACCCACACTTCAGCAGGAACTGCTGCTTGGCCTGGTCCCAGAGCACCAAAAGACACACTCAAATAAACAGATACTCTGATAATGTTACTGTTATAATCACACAGAAAGGGAGAAAAACACAGCAACAAAATCCCACTGTACTCGAGCTTTTATGAAGCTACAAAATGTGCACCCTTAGTGGCAAGTAAGTTTTACTCATTGAGCAACCTTAGATGAGATCCATCTGCCCAATTAAAGGCAATGAATAAACTTAACAAGTCAGACAAGCACGGGGTCTGACACATCAAGGACGAGTACTGCCTGTTTGGGTCGAGACCATCTCACTCAAAAGTGTGTGCCAGCAAAGCTTTTCAGGCGCCTGGCGAAGCTTTACAAGCAGGCACGTTTCACACCCGATCAAGCGAACTGGCGCACCGATTCCCAGCTCCTCAAAACGCACCAGGGGCGAGAGCTCAGAGCCAACAAAACACACGTAGGAAAGCAGCTGCCCTGCCCTGTGCACAGACGCCGAGGCCCCCCTGCGCGGCTGGCAGGGAGGAGAAGCCTGTCAGGAACCCCGTCGGAAGGGAACCGAATAAAGATGTCCATTCCCACCAGAGGGCCGCGCCCCGGGCGCTCCCGATGGAGACGGCGCTGAAGGCGAGGAAAGGGTGTCACCCGCAGCTGCCCGAGAGCCGCCCGGCGGCCGCCACAGCCGGCACCGACACACATCCTCTCCCCTCCGACTGGCCCCCCTTCTGCTCCGAGCTGCCCGGGGCCCTTCCCTTACCCAGGAGCGCCCGGGCCGCCCTCAGCGGTGACAGCGATCCCCGCAAGGCCGAGGCACAGCCGCCCCGCA